>CAXAOA010000049.1:10000-50000 GCA_963970395.1 Ephialtes manifestator | reverse complement strand
TCGGAAAGACGGCGAGGAGACTCACGGCCTCACCGAAGACATCACAGGGATTCGGATACTGAGGATTCATCACGGGACCACCGGGACACTCGCCGACCGAATCGCGATTATTCCTCTCACCGGCGAAACTCCCGATCTTCCCATCGCTCAGGCCATAGCACCATATCGGAAAGATCGCTGCCTAGCGTGGAACACGCGCGGAAATGGGGAATCTCGTTTGCGGGAAGTAAGCAGGAGAGTACTGAGGACTTCCTGATCAATTTTAAGGACAAATGCGATGCCAGGAAGATCGCCCGAGAAGACCGGCTCATCCTGCTCCCGGAAGTACTGAAGGGCGTAGCCCTCAGTTGGTACCGGCAAAACAAACATGAGTGGCACTCGTGGTCGGGTTTCTGCCGCGAGTTCCGAGTTCCGGTCTTGGTTCGTGGAGGATGCCAGCCTGAGGAAATTGGAACAACGCATCCGAGATCGAGACCAGAGGCCGAATGAGGATGGCGTCCACTACATCGTAGCCTTGAGGGATCTGTACGATCAACTTCCCAAGGCTATCTCGGAACGAAAGCAATTGGACAGAGCGTTCGAGGGGTTAAGAAAGGACTACTTCCTTTTTTTGGACAGGGAAGACTTTACCTCGTACAAGGCCTTCGCCAAAGAACTACTGAGGGTGGAGGGCAAGTGGGCCCGGGGGGAACCTAGGAAATCGGATCCTAAAGAACGAGGGCCGCAGCCGCATCGCGATCTGTTCTCCAAAACCACCGAAGTGTGTGCGGTCGGAGAGCCAGAACAGAACGAAACCAAGAAGGAGAAGAAGGAGGATAGAAGGAAAAATCGGAACCGAAAGCCGTCCGCCGCGAAGACACCCTCGTCTGAACAGCCGGGGGGGAACCCTCCTCCCCCGGTGACTCCAAGCCAGCCTGCGGGAACGCCCGTGGCAACACCGCCACCCACAGCGGCACCACCCTCCCCGCCACAGACTTACCAAGCACGTAAGGAAGCGATGACCCACCGGCCGGACTTGGAGTGCTGGAATTGCGCTCAGAAAGGACATGGAGCGTTGGCCTGCCCTCATCCCAGACAGGTGAGATGCTTCAAGTGCCACACCCCGGGTCATACAGTGACCACCTGTCCCACTTGTTCGGAAAACGGCCAGGGGGGCTCCTCAGAGAAATAACCAGGAGTCCCCCCATTGGTATTGGAAAACCGGGGGTAAAGGTGAATCGCCTTCCCCCGAGGACAGAGCGTGGGGCGAAGCCCCCCGCGCCTGTACCAAAATCCCCGAAACTGGCCGAGGGCCACCCATCGACATCTCGGTCGATGGAATCGCCCTCCGCAGTCTCAGTGGTGGGAGATTTGGACCCTCCGGCCCCAAGGCCTTCTGTAAGGAAGGGGGGAGCCGTGAGGAAGTGCGTTTGGAAACACCCTCCTCAGCGGAGCAAGTAGACTCGGTTTCAGTGCGAAACGAGTCTCCTGGCGGTGAGACCTCCCAAGACGGGGCTCAGGGAATAACAACAGACACCCTGACCCCCCAGCATACGTTAAAAATTTCGGATGAGCCAGTCGAGACGTCGATTAGTTCCATTGCGATGCTGGGTTCAACGTTCTGGGAGGACAGCTCGGTCGAGGTGGCGGAGACCCCTCCCGAGACCTCCATGCCGGATCATTCCGTCGAGGAGATTTTGGAAATCGGTACCGAAGCGAAAGCTTCAAGGATCGGAACACCGGCGTCGAGGGATGGACCCTCGGAGGTAGGGGCGTCAGCCCCTCCCGAGCAATCCGCAGATTCCTCCGCCAAAATATCGGGAAATATTGGAAGAGGCGACTCGAAGCTTCGGGCAGCCGTAGAACCGGAGCGGCTGGCGATAGGTTCGGTCAACACCAACGAGTCACCGTCATCGGAACCACTAGTCACGGAAATCGATCGGATATCCTGTTATGCCCCAGTACATCGAGGACAGGACGACCGAATCTTCATCTCCGCCAGAGTGGGACGAAGAACGCTTCGAGCATTGGTGGATTGTGGCTCAAATCGGACTTATTTGGATCGTACTGGGTTGGAAATCATCGCTCAACTCAACCGGAAGATCAATCCAATCCCGTGGGTGCGCGTTACCGTCGGAAACGGAGCAGTGGAGCCAATATCGGGGGAAATCTCCCTCGAGGTAAATGTGGATGGAGCGATCCGAGCGATGCCAATCCGCGTTTTCGAAAAGCTCCCTCAAGCCTGCATCCTCGGTATGGATTTTATCAAAATCTTCGGGTTCAAGATGGACGGGGACAGCGAAACCTGGACCGTAGTGGGTAGCACAAAGCGCCACCCTTTCTATGACCACGCTGCTCTAGCAACAGTGAGCGATGAAATCTTGGGAATAGCGGATCTGGCCGAAGATCAGAAACTACGACTTAAAGAATTTTTGGACGAACATGTTGATCCTGTACCTCCGAAGTTCGGACTTACGAAACTCGCAGTCCACAAGATCGATGTGGAAGGCCACGAGCCGATAAAACAACGATTTTATCCGACTACGCCTATTCGTAAACGCGCGATGCGAGAAGAGGTGGATCGAATGTTAGCAGATGGGATTATTGAATGCTCCACTAGCGGATGGTCGTCACCGGTGGTACTAATACCGAAGCCTAAGGGAGGCTATCGGTTCTGTCTGGACTTTAGGAAGGTCAACAGCGTAACGAAGAAAGATGCGTACCCTCTGCCGTATATGGACGGGATCCTCGATCAACTTCGTTCAGTACGGTACATCTCCACCATTGACCTCAGCCAGGCATACCACCAGATCCCAATGGACACCGCGAGTAAGGAGATTACCGCGTTCACCGTACCGGGTCGGGGCTTGCTGCAATTCACCAGGATGCCGTATGGCTTAAGCAATGCCCCCGCCACCTTCCAACGACTGTTGGACTCGTTAATAACCTCGGAATTGGAACCGAACGTCTTCGCGTACTTAGACGATGTTATCGTAGTCACGGAGACATTCGAGGAACATTTGGATTGGCTCCGCAAGGTTCTCAACATCATCAAGGAGGCGGAGTTAGTAATTAACCCCGATAAATGTGAATTTTGTGCTAGGGAGGTGCGCTACCTAGGCTTCAAAGTCAACAGGGATGGCCTTCAGACGGACCCCGACAAGCTCAAGCCGATACTTGAGTATCCCAGACCTCGGACGGTGAAACAACTGCGCCGCTTCATAGGGATGACCTCGTGGTATAGGAGGTTCATCCCTGAGTTCGCCGAAATCGCTTCGTCACTACACAAGCTCACAAGCGTCAGAGCCGTTTGGGAATGGGGCTCCGCACAAGAGGGCGCGTTCGAAGCCTTCAAGAAAGCGCTAGTGACGGCACCAGTGCTGACGCACCCGGACTTCTCCCTACCATTCATAATCCAAACCGATGCAAGTGATCGAGGACTGGGAGCGGTTCTACACCAGCTCCAAGACGGAGAAGAGCGCATCATTGCGTGCGCCAGTCGAACGATGACGGGCCCAGAGACCCGCTACACTACCACCGAAAAGGAGTGTCTAGCCGTGGTCTGGGCTATACAAAAATTTCGGCAATATCTCGAGGGCTACCATTTCACGGTAGTCACCGATCACGCAAGTCTTACCTGGCTGCAAAACCTCAAGGATCCCGCGGGTAGACTGGCGAGATGGGGGATGAAACTGTAGGCCTGGCAGTGCGACATCATCCACCGAAAGGGTACAGAACACAAGGTGCCAGACGCCTTGTCCAGGATGTACGAAGACCAACCGACATCGTACGAATCAGAGCTCTGTGCCGTGGAAGATACCCTCGAGAGAACTTGGTACGACGAACGAGTGGAGGCCATTCAGAAGAACCCTCGCCGATACGACGGCAGGGCGCTTTCGGAAGGGCATCTCTACTACCATCGGCCGAATCTTTTCAAAGAAGTGGCCGTACCGGATTTGGACGCATGGAAACTGGTGGTTCCCCCCGAGGATCAGGGACGAGTGTTAAGAGAGGTCCATGATGACCCAACATCCGGTCATCCAGGAGTGGACCGCACGTACCGCCGGCTGGCCGTTCATTACTATTGGCCAGGCATGTATCGCGAGGTAAAACACTACGTCGGACGATGCGAGACATGCCTGCGCCAGAAGGTGGAACAGCAAGGACCTGCCGGCATTATGGGCAAACGCCACATCAGCCAACCGTGGGCGGTAGTTGCCGCCGACATTATTGGACCTCTCCCCAGAACCAAGGCGGGATACTCGTATCTTTTGATTTTCGAAGATCTCTTCTCGCGGTACATCGAGGTAGCCCCCTTGAAAAAGGCCGATGCCAAATCGATCATCACCGCCTTTGAAGAATCTGTAATTTATCGATGGGGCACTCCCGAAGTACTCCACACCGACAACGGAACCGAGTTCGTTAACAAAGCGCTGAGTGAGTACGCGGAAACGTTCGGCATTTATAGGACCACGGTACCACCTTATCACGCCCAAGCCGACCCGGTCGAGAGGGTAAATCGCACCTATAAAACCATGATTACTTCCTACCTGGGCAAGGATCACAGTGAGTGGGACAAACACGTACATGAGCTACAGTACGCGTACAACACCGCTCCACACACCAGCCTGAACCACCTCAGCCCCATGTTCCTCAACAACGGGAGGGAACCAAGGCCCCCCAGTTTCATGCGAGGGGAAGTTGATCCTCCCGCGGAAATTTCCAAGAATAGCCGGAAAACATGGGCCGAGCGGATGCAACGAATCGTTGAACTACGGGACCTAGTCACACAGCACATTGGTAAAGCAGCGGATCGTCAAGCCCATTATTACAACAAGGGCCGACGAGATCTCCAGTACGACATAGGAGACATTGTTCTAAAAAAAAATCGGATTATGTCATCAGCGGCACAGAACGTCGCCGCTAAACTCGCGCCGAAATACGCGGGACCGTTCACGGTCACCAAAGTGATTTCCCCGGTGGTGGTCGAACTAGTCGATCTCACCGGCAAAGCGGTCGGCCGACACCACGTCGCCCATTTACGCAAATATGCGAAATAAGCGTATTTCAACCTTCACTTATCATTTTTCTCGGATTTGGATTTTTTGTTTGTTAATTTTGGTCTACTCGGAAATGTTTAGTTGCTAAGTAGGAGCGATTCGGAAGTTTTTTTTGTATAGGCTAGCCACCTGGCGGGGAAAATCCTTTTAACACTGTAAGGTTTTACCGACAGAAACGAAGATGGAGAACGCGGGAACATAGTAGGATAACCGGTATGGGAACTTTCTGGATTTTTTTTTTGTTTGTTGGTAAGAAGAATAATCGGTGGTGGGACACAACTTTTTTATTTTTTTCTCGCATTCTTTCTTTGGTCTGGTCGACCGAGCGGGCTCTGCCGCCGGCTAATTGGACTAACGGCATCGGGAGGACACAGCCCCTCCCCCACCTCGCACTGGTTAGGCGCGTTTAAGGAAGGGGGAGTTGTAACGCGGCATTTCGCGTTACCGCAAGTGTCGCTGCAGCTTCCCCCTTGTTGCATCATTTATTTTCCGAAGCCGCCTCCAAACAGCAAGCCACTCGCGAGCTAGCCGGCTCGAGCCGACCAGAGCCTCTATTATAATTACGAAAAAGACTCACCCTTTCCTTATTTTGAGCATTACATATCGCGAGCCAACTACTTACCGACGACCCATCGCCGGCGAAGAGACATCACCGTGGGCCGAGGTTCGACAGCGGGGCGGCGGCGGGCCGCCCGCCTAATGTTCACACGGAGAGACGAGACCTGCCATCTCTCGTCAGCCGAAGGGAGGCTACCCCCTCCGCCTCAGACCCCTCACCGGCCCTACCAGCGGCGCAGCGCGATCGGCACGCGCCGAGGATCGGGACTTGTTGGTTGGACGCGGACAATAGCGCACTGAATCGGCGTAGTAATAGTTGAAGTATTCGGAAATAAAGCGAAATAGTGTAAAAAGTAATTTTGGTCAGATCCTTGGAGAAAGCATAGTCCGGTGGACCCTAATTTGGATTATATAATAACTCGAGTGGGGTCAGTGCAGTTATTATTGGTTTGATAATTGTTGAGGTGCTATGTTGCCCTCACTGGTCGTTATTATTCTGTTTATTGAAAGCCTTAGTGAGGTCAAACGCTTCACGTCTCACCCCGTTATACGTGGTCACAGAGTCGGCTCGGTCCGGCTACGATTATCGTAGCATATTGTCGGTGTCATTAATTAATTGTGCATCCCCGATCTTTTCGGTTATTTTACATCATTAACATTATATAAAATCAGTGGTACCGTCGAGTACATTTTCCCCTTCAGGGAATTATTATTGGTGTCAGTTATTTTCATTAAATCAAGTGTGTTGCATATCGAAATTCGTAGTGTCAAATTTATTCGCGGTTATTCGCGAGACTCTCCCCTCTCACCCCCCCGCGACTCGCTCTACCGATAGCCAGTCGGATATTTCGCATTTCTAGTGTTTCCTCTTGGCCCTTCAGGCACTAATAGAAGGGCCTGGCGCCTTCTAAATAATTAGTATTTTCTTTATAAGATAACTTTCCCGAGTTATCGCGGATAAAGAATCGTGTCACAGTATATACCGTTGTGAGACGGGGCCACGTTGCTCGCACGGAAATTACTTTCTTTCGCTTTCCGGGTTTTAGATCTGGGCCCCCGATAATCTTTTTAAAAAAAAAAGCGGTCTTGCAGAGATTCGTCGGATTATCTGCCCGCTCACTAATAAAATATTAATAATAAATAATAAAATATAATTAATAAATAATAAAATATTATTAATAAATAATTTTTAATATTTTCAATAAATGTAAAAAAGCGGTGCGCTATGACGACACAATGCTACTACCTACCACTCTCATCCCCACTCTCTCTCTCGCAGTAGCGGGGGAAAAAGGAGTGGGGATAGGAGTGGGGGTCGCCATAGCGCACCGCTTACTACTTCAGTCATTTTATTAGTCCCGTATGAGGATTACTAATAATGGTTCTTAGATGGTTGGAGGATTTTCCAACAGAACTCATTTCTTTCCGACGAAAAGGTCGGTGAACCGGGCAGAAGCCTCGGGTTAGATTTTAGGCTCTCGACGTTTGTCATCGACAACGAGAGAACTCTTCGACTGTTATATCTTCTTAATCCCCGGCCACTTGGCTAGTGATTAAACGGTCCAGTGCTGGCGCAGCGATTCTCATTTAAATTCTCTCTTGCATAGTGTGAATCTTTGTGATAAAGTTTCCGAAGCAAATTTTCTAAGTATTTTCGAAATATTTTGCGAAGTTACGTCGTGACGTAACAGATATAAGCTTTAGTGTAAACTATCTAAGTCGCTTCCAAAGCAGTTACGACAGAACTCATTTTTCGTACGCCCTGCGAATTTTAAAGTACCTGTATGGCACCAACGAATTGAAATTGCGTTATAACAGAAATGAAAATGTCAATGTCATGGATTGTTTTCTAGACGCCGATTGGGCAGGCGACGTGAATGACAGAAAATTCACCTCGGGATATGTAATCAGGCTGTACGGAAATGTTGTAGTATGGAAATCGCGCAAACAAAAGTGTGTGACAAAAGCGTCGATATATGCCGAGTACGTTGCGTTGTCAGATGCCGTGAGTGAAATAAAGTTTTTGTTTGAGTTGATGAAAACGTTTAACATTAGAGCCAGTGAACCGATTAACGTGTACGAAGACAACTCGGGAGCAGTGAGTATTGCTAAGTACGGAAACTATACGAAAAATTCAAAACACATCGAGATCCACTACCATTTTGTACATGGGTGTGTAAAGGATGGAATGATAAGTGTGAAAAAAATTGACACCGAAGAGAATGTAGCGGATGTGTTGACCAAAGCGCTGTGTAGGGAGAAATTCGAATATTTCAGAAAACGATTAAATATAACAATGTAAAGGTAAGGAGGCGTGTTAGAAATACAGATACATTTACATTGAAGTAAAAGCGTGCGTGCGTATACCGACAAAGCGAACACACGTTGAAGGTGTTCGTCGGATAGAGAGCGCGGGGACAACGTGCGCGCAGTGTGGCTCTCCCACCCCGGCTCTCACACTCGTCTCTGTTGCTCCGATGTGAAAGGCACGTTTTGTTTTTGTAGCGCGTAAGCGCACAAGCCTCTACAAGTTGAACAGTTTACCATTATATTAAATAAACAGTTTGTTACTATTAAAATACGACTATTTCCCTCATTCCCACACCTCACATTTTAACAAAAAAACAACATTTATTTGTAAAATAATTACTAATATTCTGAAATCTGACTTGCAAATAATATGTTTATTTTGTTCCTTAAAGGTACTAAGATGCACCAAAGGTGAAAGCAGCGCAAAAATTTTTCTTTTGAATCATACATTTTAGATGCCATTTGCCGAAACTTGGTTTTCAACCTATTCTGCGCGTGATTCAGACCAAACTGCTAGGCAGATTGGACTGGTTGACATCTCATTTTTTTCTTCATAAAAAGATACACCGGCTAAGTGGAGCAAATGTTAATAAAAAGTAATAGTTTTTAAGTGACATAATTTATAATAAATAAATTTTATGCTATTTTCTAAATCATTGATTAACTTTCCTTTCAGGATGAAAAAAAATATTTTGCTCCGCTTAGCCGGTGTATCTTTTTGTAAAGAAGAAAATGAGATGTCAACTAGCCCAATCTGCCTAGCAGTTTGGTTTGAATCACGCGCGGAGTGGAAAACCTAAGATCTTTGCTTAAGTTAATACTGAAAGGCATATGCAAGCCAGACAACAGTAAAAAATCGTTTCATCGAGTACCAACAATATAGTTCACAGACCATTTTTATATGCAAGAGAATTTGGATGATATTGAATTTTCAAATTCAATTTTTTTACCTGACTCCCTCCCCTTAACTTACTGGCGGGTCTACTGTAACATTTTTTTCTTAGTGGCTTTCTATTAGTTGGTCAACCTTTAGATATAATTAAATATCGTAAAATATGTTGTGTATTGAATAGCGTCCACCGGCGTGTTCTTAGAATGACAAAGAGTCATTACTGGCGGTTTGATTTCTTATTTCGCGTCATGTACCGATAGCGCCTCTGTATGGCATACAGCGGTATTAAGATTGACATAGTTTCAATATTTGAGAAATACAGCATATTACTTTTCTATGCAAGCGAGATCTTTCGATAATGGTAATTTTGTTCATACAATGGGTGGTGTTCAGTCAATGGTCGATTCACCGTAAATTTATAAATGCATGTAAACTACTATACCTCACCTGTATACTTTAACACCTCAATCAAATACAAATTATAGATTACAAATTACAAATGTATTGTATTCGCTTCCGATCTTTAGGAAATCTATTAAAGCTCCGGTTGTTAAACCTTCGGTCAAGATTACGCTACTTACTAGGCCATTACCTCGAACCTCTCTAGCACAATCAAATAGCCTGAGCGGCCGTTTATTTCCGTAACCGTTCGCTCCCGCGAGTGCATAAGCGACCTTAACGATTGGCTAAGTTCTCGTTTTGTTTTAGATCTCATTCATCAGCTTCGCTCCACGCTTTCGATTATATTGTAGTCGAGCCCGCTTAGCTCGACTGCTGGGACATACCAGCGAAACAAAAATTAGCTGGCACAAGGTGATATTACCATTATGATTCCGCACATCATATTCGATTTACGATTACTCTCACGAAAAATATGTCACAGTGCATTACTTTTAGTATATTTATTTTCAGTGACAGAATGTACGATCATAAAATATTTACATACCTCGATTTCACAAATATGGCGTAAACTTTTTACTTTCCGAGTCTCGTCAAAATTGGATGGCCGAAAATAGTGGGAAAATGCTCTACGTGCAGCCTCTGCTATTCCTAAAGCTCATTTGAGCTTCCAGAAGGACTCCTCTCGCCTCCACATATTTCTTAAGCCTTGTTTTAAGTATTTGTACAAAAATCTTCGTCACCTTGTTTACTAACGGTGTGCCGCGGTAATTGGATGAGTTGCCTTTGTCTCCGTTCTTCAACATCATCGTAAGAATTACCTTTGCCCAATTTCGCGATACGTTCTCCCATTCCAACACCACGTTGTATAGCTTCAAGCGGTACAATTCAAGAGGTACGTTGTATAGCTACAAAGAGGTACAAAGAGGTTGACAGTGATTTTCTCAATTCGTTTGCATCTTGGTTCGGCCCTGGGGATTTCCCGTTCTTACAATTGTTGAGAATTTTTTTTAATTCATGAAATCTGGTAGTCTAGTATCGAGATATACATGACTTCGGATTCAAGGAGCAAGGGCGCCCTAGAAGGGTATATATTTTCATAAAAAACCTTTCAACTTTCCATCGGAGTTTTCTATGCAGGTTTTAGCACGCGATTTGAACTACATGATTCTCTTCCTTACCAACGTGATTCATTTGGCAAATAGTTATCAACCTCAGCAATGGTATCAAATCAGAACGTATTGGAAAGCGTATGTATAATCGAAATTGGCAGAAAAAGGGCGGTGTAAAACTGATTATGTGAAGAAAAGAACGGTGTCGAAGAGAGGTGTGTCGGAAAGAGCATGTGAATAAGAACCGTGTCGGATTTGATAAATGGAATAAAAGTGGTATAGGATGGATTCTGTTATATTGAAACGTATTGTATAAACAGTGTGTACAACAAGATGTGTGATACAACGACAAGATACAATCACTTGATGAACATTTTAATTAGTACTTATTGAATGCGTACAAGTGGATACAAAGGACTAATTTTACAAAGAGAACATGTATAAATTATCGAAGTAAATAATTTACGAGCGACGGAAGTCAGATACACCTAAGAATCAGAAAAATACAACGTAAAATTTAATATCAAACTTCGTCCTCGACGAGAACTCTCTGCAAATTCGGATTTTCTTCATCTTGATGGCGAAGTTTGGCAGCCAGATTCTTAGCAGTTATAATAATCTGTGAAATTGATATAATGGTACATTCTCTAAGCTTTCTTATTCCTTGGAGAAAATAAGTTTTGTCGTTAAATTTTCTGTCGTTACTTTTCTCACCTGCCCATCTACTTCTATTACCGCAGCGATGTCGTTAAGTTCAACCAAAATTTCAGCCGTTCGTATCCGCTGACCCGTAGCCTCAAGAATCACTGCATAATTGATCAGGACTAGAGGATTCTGGGGCGCTAGTGAGTGTGCATTCGACACAGCTTTCTCAGCCCCTTCGGCATCATCCAAACGCTTCAGGGCCACTGTAAAACAGAATTATATGCAGTATAACGTGTATATCATAATATTCTTTCAATACAGCCAAATAAATTCTACAAAAATCGCGCGTCCGATAAAAAATTGATCGGAAAAGGATTAACCCTCTTTTTTTGCTAACCACAAAATAACTTTTCTTCAATGTTGGTCATTTGTTGGAATTAAAATACTAATTAAGTTATGAAATAATTTTTTTGTATGTTGCATTTTCCCTCATCTGCAGGCATTACACCTATTATAGGGTCGGCCCGGGTCAGTAGCGAGTCCCCCCTGGGGTTCTGGTCCGGATCAGTAACCAGGCCCCCATGCGGCCGCATCCGACTTCTCCCTCTATATCGTATTCGCCATAGCATTTCTGCTATGTCGACTTTCGGCGAAAACGTAAGCACGGACTACAGCTGTATACATGTGACTTCCATAGGTAAAAATACCTGTGTGGGTTACATGTATACATCTGGAGCTTGACCGCATCCGTATTTATATTTTCGACGAAAATCGACGGCACCGGGATTCGAACCCGCGACCTACCGATGCTCTGGACTAGAGGCCAGTACACTAACCACTAGACCACCGCACCGGTTAGTTATGAAACAATATTTTACGTATAAATGTGTATTCCTTTAAAAAAATTGAAGCGCAGATTTTATTTCTAATAGACTTCTATTTGTCAACTTTGTCTAAGATTTTTAGAAATATATTAAATGAGTTGTTATGAACAATGGGCAACGCCTTAATGTATAAAATATGCTACTATAATAGTTAACAATTCAAAATACTAAAAGGTTTTAAAAATTCTTAATCTTCAATTAAAATTTTGTGACCTATTTTCGTGAGCGTAACCGAGAGTCCAAAATTTAAAAAAACGAGAACTGTCACCTTCGGCCGTCACCCTTGCTCGTGCATCCGTAAACTGTAGCCGCCAGTCAATTTTTGTTCCACCGGTATTAACAAGCCGGTATGCTCGCGGAATCGAGTTGAGCAGGGTCGATTCCAATAAAATCGACAGTAGGGGTACAACTGTCGATCGAGAACACAAAACAAAGAAAATAAGAACATTGCACTCTCGCTATCGGGCGCCGGATTTGCACCGGTCTACAACTAACTGCAAGACTCTTGTCGGCAATTCTTATCTGTCGGGATGCTCGTTTCGTTGAGGCCTCATCCTCACCACAGATTCGAATATGCTAAGCGATTATCACTACAAACAAAAACAGAACGATATTCGATAACTGAGCGTCTATTCAATAAATCGCAATTATTCGTGATGAAAATAGTTAATCGAGGAGGGCAGCGATGAAACGACAATATCGCCACCAAAATATCCTTGTGAATGCGATTTCAAAAAATCTCGTCAGAAATTGAAAGGAGTTCAACACCGATTTTTAAGATTTGCAAAAATCTTAAGCTAAATCCCATATGTTAGTCTAGTAAAACTCTACAAACTCTCTCTTCAGCCATCACCAATGTACAATAAAAAAAACTTGGTGTGCCACCGACAGCTCTAGTACATAGTCCATTGAAGTAAATGCGGGAAAAAGCAATTCCTAATTATATTTCGAGTTTTGTATTACCGCATCTGCAGCGTGAGTTCAAGTTGCATACCGTAACTTACTGATTATTCTTTGTCTAATTCATCAGTTCTCCTCATCAGTACCTCTACTTAGTTTTCACCTCATTTAATCTCACACCTTTCTCTGTGTTCATTGAATCTGATAACGCATTACACGACCTATTGTCTGATACTCAATTATCGATCTAGTTTGGTGTTTTGAGGTTGATATATATAAAAGTTTGAAAAATTATTGTTCGTGTTCTATCGAACCCACCTGGGCATCGTCCCTCGACCCCGCTACTCACGATAAGCAATTCCTAATTATATTTCGAGTTTTGTAATAGCGAATCTGCAGTGTGAGCTCAAGTTGCATACCGTACCTTACTGATTATTTTTTGTCTACTGATGAATAATTAATACACCACTGACAATCTCCATTGTGAATGAGAAAATGAGAGAGACGACTGTTGTTACTCTTACTACTACTACTACTGATCAGATCTCATCACCACCAAGGTTTACTGTCAACTGGTATGTCTCAACGGTGTTTTCGTAATATATATAGTCTACGAGTGTGTTATAGGATGCTCGTGAGTGGAGGGGATGTGTGTGTATTCAAATGAATGGTATTTTCTTAATGATATACAGTCTACAGGTGTTTTATAGGATGTGCTTAGAAAAGGTTTTTGAAATGACAACAAAGAAAGTACAAATATTTTTCGTTTATTCACAAATAGCAGCCGAATCGTGGACTACAAGTTTGAACACATGTGTTGACATTGTTATTATATTCTCTACCCTCGATACAATGGTTTTTTCGATGTTTATTTTTTCGAATTTTATGTTTCATTTATCTGTAGTACCGTGCTGCGATACGATTATTTTTTATTCTATTGGATGAAAAATTTCGTACAAAAGTGCGCAGAGTACAACCACGAGACATACAATCAAGAAACATAAGACAGTATTCGCCACACACTTTAGACTTGACTGATTGTAGTTGTCGAGGGTTCCATTCATAGGTGAGAGTGTTTCTGCGTAGACGGTTATCATGTTGGCTGATGAGTGGGGGTAATCCATAACTATCGAAAAAGATGCCATGTCCATTTTTGTCGACGTAGATGGCGACCCAATGTTTTCTAGGTTTATTATGGTCGTCCATGTTTAGTATCAGCGCTGCAGGTCTAGACCAGCGACTCGGGATGCGATCGACGGGATAGACTCGTATCGTCTGAGCAGAGACTCGTTGTAGAGCTTCTAGTAGCTCGAGACTGTTCATTTTGTAGTGGGAGCTGTTTCTGTGTATGGTTGTGTTTGTGCTGTTGATGATTAACACATGATGGTTTTGGCTGCTGCGACTCTTTTCGTGGAGGGGGTGGTAGTGGTGTGGGTGCTCCAACTGTTTATTTCGAAAAAGTCCAACAATTTCTTCGTTAGCCGATTCAGTCCCCGTAGCGGCGTTTGGTTCTTCAATGCTGCACCATGGTGTATCTACTCTATATATATTCTCTTTGTTGGATTGATAAGAAATTTTCAGAGAACTTCTTCTCTTTTTTTTATTCACACCCTCGTTGCTAGATGGTTTTTTATCGACTGGTGTTGATGTAGCCAGAGGTTGTGCATAAATAGGACTCACGGATTTGAGATCTTGCATGTTGATCCAAGTATGTATTTTTCCCACATTGTTTAATGCACACTTTGCGGTATATTCTCTCAAAACTCCGTGATGAATGTAGTAAACGTTATTAATTGGCATATCTTTGAACGTTGGGCCCTTGTACTCTTCAAGATTGATAATTTCACGTGCCAATACTCCACGCAAAAGTTCAGCTTTTTGTGCACCACGCGTATAAATATATAAAGTGTAACGACACATTATTCGTAGATTTGCGTACACTTTTTGTAGAGGCGTATCACCGTCTGTCCACTCAAGTACGTGATGAAAACAAGTAAGAGAATTATTACTTATGCGAATTGATTTAGGTAGTTCACCAAAATTGTAGGGTGGCTCGACAAGCCAGTGACTATAATGTCCTCCGTCAAGAGTAGTCACAGCAATTTCTTTCGGTAGAAATTATCCGGATATTCCATAGAGCGCTTGAATATCTACTACAACGTCCATTGTGACAGTTTAAGGCGGACTGATGTAGCACAAGTGACTGCTATTGCGTTTTAATACCCGTCCTAGCAGCGTGCTATCGTGGCTCCCTCTCATGCAACTGAAATCGGTGATAACTTGTCGCGTAGGATCTATCTCAATCACGTTATCATACTCGGCGTAAATCTTTTGAGCGCACGAGTCGTAGGCGTTCTTCTACACCGTTTAATAGAAATTTGTCTTGATTAAAAACATCACGATGTAAATGTTCAATCATATCCACTGTCTGTCCATTCATTACAACTCCTTCGCGAATATCTTGACCCGTATTCGCGCCTTTTTTCCACTTTGGAGCACTTCAAATGTACCAGGTGTATCGGCATACCAAAGACCAGTCTATAGATGAAACTTTTTCGCTGCAGGTCCATAATTGAGTAGAGTCTCAATATACACTCTGTAAGGATAGGCATTGTTTGGTGGCGCTACACGTTTCTGGTTGAAATATACGTCCACCTGATTAAACATGCTGTGTAGAAAGTTATTGACAGGTGCGACGTTAGAAACAGGTTCGCCTTTAATTTTTTACACTCACAGCAAGCATTGTGTGTGTGAGATCTAAATATTCTTCACCATGGCCAGGTATGACAAATTCAAGAGACCCGTCGTCCGAAAGGGATGAGACGGGTTTGTAGTGAACCCATTGTGAGCTCTCTATAGATGTTTGAGTTGGTGGAATTGTAAACAAGTCGAGTTCAGACCTCATACACTCACAAGAGTGTGTATGTAAGAAAGACATTGTTAATCACTTCCAAAATTGTCGGATTTTTTACGTTTTTTCACTGGTTTTCTACTTGTTTGTTATTTCTTCTTTTTTCAGTTTTCTTCTTCTTGGTTACGGTCCTCTTTTTCTTAGCTTGGTAACACCGTGTGATTTTTTCGAAACAGCACCGCCTCGCTTCCTTTTTTGCGTGTATTTACGTGCACGGCCGATGAGTGACTGTATCAAGCTGGTTGGGTTCTTCGTATTATATCCTGATCCGTTCATGAGAAGAGCAATTTTTTCATTCGTTTTCCGTTGTAAATTTTCACTCGATTCAGTCATTCGTCGTCGTAGTGACTCTTTGAAGGATTTCTGGTGACCGCTTACATCTTCAAGGACGTGCAGTCCTGCACGTAAAGCCTCTTTGCCTATGGCCTTAGCGCCCGTTTTCAACAATGGTAGTGTACTTCTGAAGAGACTGCCGGGATAACTACTGTAAAATAATGCCGTGGATGGTTGATAGTGGATCAGGTGTTGTAAATATAATAAATAAATGGCGTAGGCAGGAATTACATAACTCGAAATAAACACTTTAATTTTAACCCAAACTTCATAAAACATAACAATTAATTGAGTAAGCCGTTACACATAAATATCTTTCTTCTTCTTCTAACACTTGTACAGTCCGAGTGACAAAATTAGCCAATAATGCCAATTATGCCGAAGTACACGTGCCACCACGTGTTGCTTAGTAAACCGCCCGTGAGTATGTCGGTGTAATTTACATAAACCCGCGTTCACTTAACCCGTACGTAATGTCTTTGCGCTGTCCGGTTGAGCTACCCGGAGCTGACCGTTGTACACTTCCGAAAACGATGAGGTGACCGCAAAGTAAAACTATTGCCGATGTGCGTACGACCAGTTGAGTCCGTCCGTGCGACCAGTTGAGTCCGTTAACGAGCACCGAGAAGAAACCGGAAAGAGAGTCAGAGACTCGAGAACGTTCGAGCGCATGCGCGAACTCTGAAATGCGGTTATCGGTGGTATGCCCAGGCGGTGCTGCTGCCGAGCGGTTGATCGACCAACTCAGACAGCAGTCCCGCTAACAGCTACCGATCCCGTGCCCACGTTGATGAGGGGCACCAAAAAAGACGTTTTGTATCCTTCCACCGCCACCAATTTGATTCTCGTAAAAACTAGTATAATGGGCCATATTGTAGCACTCTCCTTATAATCAAATGTCAATGTCAACGATCCATATACGAATGCAAGATACATGCATCGTAACACCTATGATATCAATTTTTTAGCAACAAATATTTTTTAAATGTTAATATTCTTCTAACCGTCTGTAGATGGAGATTGCAATGTCTTCAAAGAGGCTTTTACCTTCTATTTCAGTTATGACATATAAATCAAGAGGTTGAAAAAATGAAAGGCTTGTCGATGGATCATCCTTTACCATTTCTCTCAAGTTGACGTAGGCTCGATGTCTTGAATTGAGTAGAGTATTTGTAATAATAGCAGTAATTACATTATTATACGGAATACCATCCGCTGCATCGACTCTCAAATCAATATCTCCAATTATATTAACCAGCTCATGATCGCGTGGTGTTAATAGTTTTATAGGCTTAAAGTGGGAAACTTCAAAGTTGTCGCCACAGCATTGCGTTATTAATTTTTTTATTTTGCTGACAGTGTTCTCATGACATTGGGAGATTAGATATTTTTTATTAATACGTGTTTGCCACTTTTCAAGATACTCGCTAAAAGTTATGATGATAAAGTCAGTTACTTTTTCTTCTTCTTCACAATTTTCGATTTCGTTAGTAATTTCACTTTGATCCATCGTCGAGTCAGATTTTCACACTATTTCATTTTTACACTTTTTTTAAATGAAGCGTCAGCGTTAATGTCCCGTACTCGATGGAATCCTTGCTCCCAGGTGGTCTCTTATATCTATCTCAATGGAACAGAAACAGTTGATGATGATTAGTATATAGTATGGCGGTGAAAAAGATTTCACCTGTGTCTCACCATATCTATAGTTTGCTGTATTCAAATTAACTATACGGAGTAGTGTTGTTTGTGTGTCGCCTACAGTATGGGGTACACAAATGTCTGTGTAGACAAAGAGCTGTTCGGGTAGTGCCCTGTTTATACAGGCTGGTACATCGCCCATTCTTCTGACGCTGCCAATGAAACGCAGGTAAACACCTTGAGAGGATTGCCAGTCGGGTTTTGGTAGTAAGCGTTTTTCAAATCCTAGTACCCTTTGCACTTTACGACTCATCCGTATTATATTTTTCGGTATCGCATTTGACGGGCAATTATCTTTATTTTCTGCGAAAATTGATACGTAACCTTTTGCATTTTTTGATTCAGCGAATTGAATACCAGCCTGGTGCATACCAGGTAAACGTTTTATTTAATCTACTAGCGCTATATGATTTTTATACTATCCATGTGGTATTTTTTCAATCACAGGTGATTTACTGTCACAAGGTGTCCACTCAAATTCTGTATCAGATGCTTGCAAATGTGTGATTGTGCAGGGTATATGAATTTCAGCTAATTCAACGCTCCATTGTCCTTTGAGGGATATTTCACGTTGAAGTTGAGTGGTAAAACGTGTCGTTGTATTTTCCGGAAAATATATCATACTACTGTTGCTCGATAGTACGAGATAAAAATCATCTTGGTCGTTCATTGATGTGGTTACGTGAGATTATGTAGGTTCGACGCAGGTATCCAAGAATTAAATTTCGCAGGGTACTCTACCCAGCTCACGAAATCTTATTTTTTCGCCCTTTGACCTTTGGTTTGCAGCACTTTGTCAATTTAAAATTCTTGATGCTCTTTGACACGTGATTCATGAACGTGTGTCAATTCTTCGGGATAGAAGAAGCCTTCAATAGGTTCATTTTCTAGATCACTCAACGCATAAACGTACAAGTCTTGACGTTTTATTACTTTTGTCACACAAAATATTTCTTCACTCTAATTTTTCTCGTAACCCTTCTCGAAGGTACCTTTTGTTCGACTAATTCTAACGTAATCACCACGTTTATATTTATATGTAGTAAAGCGTCTCTTATTCCGTCGTTTTAAAGCCATATGAGTCATATTCTGCATAGCTATGTCTGCATTATATAATGTTACGGCAGCGGGTTGCATTTTAATCGTTGAATGAGTGGCATGATTGTAAGCGTTGTGATGAGGCGTTAGTACACGCTCGTATCAACGCGCTGGGCCTAGGGTGCTCGTGCACCGAGGCCTCACGAAAGCCAGCGTAGCAACCGAATCGTTGCTCGTCATGGTAAACTCGTAGCGTTATTCAAACGTTTGACTGCCGTGAATATTAAACTTACAGGATTCTCGGAATTACAGCAAAGGGCAGGGAAGACGCTCGCGACGTCGGAGGATGGACGGAGAGAGACAGCGGAACAACGCGACGATCGACGAAGTCGATCGATGGCAGGCCGTGATCCCCACCCCGGACGTCCGAGGCACACGTAACCAGGCATAGCGTGCGATAATTACCGAAAAGATTTCAGTTAGCCCGGGAGCGTCCCACGAGAGACTCCGGTAAAAGATTTGAGTTAGCTTTTGAGAGTGAGTAACTCAAGTTAGCCCAGGAGCGTCCCACGAGAGACCCCGGAGGAGTTAGTGAGTTTAGCTCCTAGCCGTGAGAAGAGACAGTAAGCCTCCGGCGAGTAACTCCAGTTAGAAATTTGAAAGAGAAAGAATAGAAAAGCAGATCGCGCTCGAGCCGTACTCGCGCATTTTCGAGAGAGTTTTGTTACCGCGTCGAGCGTATTGCTGCGTGTTTCCGCGAGCATTAGCGAACCGTGCGCGTGCCGACGGTAGAAGTAGTGATCGAAAGAATAATTGTCAGTGGAAGCCGCTTTGCCAGAATTTTCGTGAGAAGCAGAGACTCGAGAGGACCGGCATCGCAGCGAGGATCGAGGCCAGAAGCGTAGGAAAAGGTAGGCGCACGTGGTGCACCATTTGTATTATCCGCGTCTGTAGAATCATCCTCTGTTTTGTCGGCTACCCCGAATGGGAAAAATAGATCATTGAAAAATCGAAGCGTCGCGTGCGAGATAGATCCGCGAATCTTTGTTCGGACTCGAGTCACATCTTGTACTTAATTTGTTGCGTGATCATTGCCTTATTGTTGAATAAATTTTTGTTTTTATGATTTTGGTAAATAGAGCTCGCGTTCGTTTAATTAATTTTGCATTTTGCCTCGAATTGCACCCCTTTCCAGCTAGCCGGTCAATCGGTGAAGAACTAAAGAAGAGTAGTAAGTTTCCCTGGCTTTCGGGAAAATAATAGAGAGCCTGGCGCCCAGCGAAAATCAGTAAATAGTGTGGAAAGTGCGGAGATAATAAAAGTGCGTAAAATTCTGGGCGTCGTTATATTTGGTCGGCGCTCCTCGTGAAGTCGCCGAAATACTTCCACGAGGGGCACGTCACAGCGTAAACAAATTGTTGTAGTACAGTGAGGTTCAGGTGAAACTAGACACTCAGCGAAGCGCGCGCTTGGGAACTCTCAATCTTATTGGCTGCGGCCTTTTACCGGCAGTGTTAGTCAACGCAGCGGCTCCTACGTCCTCATGTGGCGTTGGAGGGGGCTGGAGAGTGGCATGGTAGGGAGATAGGGACGCTACAAAGATGCGTCTTCGCGCGTATCTTGGCAAAAAGTATCTTGGCACCGATGGTATACCCATTTTCCGAGTATCCAGATTTTGTTCTCCAAGATACATTGAACTACACTGAAAAAAAATGTCATTGATTGAATAAATCCATCGTTTGGGGGCTGCCGAAAAGAAGTATTTTTTAATTAACTCTAGTTCTTATTCGTTCAATCCCATTCAACATTGAAATAATAAAATATAATTTTGCTTATTTTAGAGTTATTGCTTCGATCTCGTATGGAATTGGAGGAATTAGAATTTAAATTAAGTTGATACCGCTTGTTTTTGACAGCCCGCAAACGATGGATTTATTGAATCAATGACATTTTTTTTTCAGTGTAATTATCGCAAAAAAATGTAAACGATTCTGTAAGTTAAAAAAAAATGATTGTCCGAAGCACAATGGGCATAAAAAAGAAAAATCATAAATCTGGAAATCAGGCGTGATTCTTAGATTTACAATTTTTCTTTTTTTTCTTTCATTTTTTTGGTTATCGACAATGCTCCTCGTAATGTGTAGTTACTCTTGTTCCAAAATAAACTGGATAGTTTATCGCACAGAAAAAGTATTTGTAAGGTCGATAACGGAAGTTCGAAAAAAAAATGTACAGGAAGAAACGCGGAACCGTTAAATTTCACTGATGCTGGACATTTTTATGTCCTTACGTTCGTCTACGATCCAACTACAATTTTATTATTATTATTTATTTGTCAACGGCAAGATCCTTTTTGCAAAAATACAGAAAAAAACAATAGAAAAATATTCCATAAAGATTAATATTAACATCGTCGATATTAGTCATATTATTTATCGCAGAAAAATTATGCGCTTCTGCCCCTTCTCAGCAGCATCTCAGCCTTGGAGGGTCTGCCCCTCCTGTTAGGTGTACCTAGCGTCGATAACGGCGTACTAAAATCTTCACTTCTAGATGCTACCGACGGAGAGAGTGGCGCTTGTGTTGACGACGATGCCTCAAGGTCGCGCTTACTCGCGGCTGACTGCGGAGGGACGCCGGCAGCGCCGCCGCACGGACCCGGCGTTTTATCTGACTCGATCGATATCGCCGAGATCCTGGTTATTGATTCCGCATCCGAAGATAACGATTCCTTTGACATTTTTGTTTTGTTTCTCTCTCCTCCGGGACTAACCTCAAAACAGATTCCGTTGGTGAATTTGTTGATTTCGATAAAAGTGAGTCACTCGCGAAATCGGATTTTTGTTGCACTGAATTGCCTCTGCAATTACTTAATCCTTAGTATGGGTTGTACGCACTATAGCTATTTTTGTGACAGTAAAAGTTGGCGAAAAAGCCCAGGCGTACGTTGATAGCGTGTTCACTTGTTGCCGTTCGTAACGGAACCCCCCACTATGCAGGTTATAAATAAATACAAGTTAAAAGTTAATAACTTGGTAATTGCATTAGTTAGACAATAATTTGTTACTTATTTTTATCAACAATTATTTTATCCATCCGCAATTGATTTTTCTACTTTCCTTGCACCATTTAAGAGGATAACGTCCTTTGGTATTTTTCACTAGGAGCAATAATTTTGGAAATAATAATTTCGAAATCGGTTGCGATACAACACCCACGCAGATTACTCTAAAACTCTTGCTCCTACAAATAAGTTGATTACGACCTTTTTTTACTCTAAACTATGCAAGGAATGTAGTAAAATCAATTGCGGACAGATAAAAGAATTGTTGCTGAAAATAAGCCACAAATTATTATCTAACTAATGCAATCAACAAATTATTAACTTTTCACTTATATTTATTTATTCCTTGCACAGTTTAAAGTGAAAAGGTCCTATTCACCCTTTTTGTAGGGACAAGACTTTTAGAGTTATCTGCGTGGGTGTTGAGTCGCAACCGATTTCAACATGATTATTTTCAAAAGTATTGCTTCTAGTGAAAAATACTTAAGGACATTTTTCTCCCCAAATTGTACAACGAATGCAGTAAAATCAATTGCGTACCGATAAAATAATCGTTGTTGAAAATAAGCAACAAATTGTTGCCTAACTAATGCAATTAACAAGTTATTAACTTTTAACTTATATTTATTTATTCCTTGCATAGTTTAAAGTGAAAAAGGTCCCGTTAAAATTTGTTGTAGGGACAAGACTTTTAGAGTTATCTGCGTGGGTGTTGAGTTGCAACCGATTTCGACGTGATTATTTTCGAAAGTATTGCTTCTAGTGAAAAATACCAAAAGATGTTTCCCTCTTAATATTGTGCAAGGAATGCAGTAAAATCAATTGCGTACCGATAACATGATTGTTTTTTTAAAATAAGCAACAAATTGTTGTATAACTAATTCAATTAACAAGTTATTAACTTTTAACTGGTTTTTCTTTATTCCTTGCATAGTTTAGAATAAAAAATGTCTTGATAAACTTTTTTGTAGGAGTTAGATTTTAGTGTAACCTGCGTGAAAGCTGTGTCGCCATTGATTTTGACGTATTTATTTTAAAAACTATTGCTTCTAGCGGAAGATACTAAAGGACGTTTTTATTTTAAAACAGTGCAAGAAATGTAGTGAATTTAATTGCGCACCGATAAAATTATTGCAAACAAGTTAAAAATTAATAACCCGTTAATTGCTTTAGGTAGACAACAATTTGTTGCTTATTTTCAACAACATTTATTTTATCGGTCCGAAATTGATTGTACTGCATTGCTTGCACCATTTTAAAAGGAAAACATCCTTTGGTATTTTTTACTAAAAGCAATACTTTTGAAAATGATCACGTCGAAATCGGTTACGATTCAATACCCACGCTGATTACTCTAAAAGTCTTGTCCCTACAAAAATTTGAATACGACCTTTTTCACTTTAAAATGTGCAAGAAATAAAGAAAATCCAGTTACAAGTCAATAAATTGTTAATTGCATTAGCTAGACAACAATTTGTTGCTTAAAAATAATCATTTGATCTGTTGAATTTTATTGAGTAGAAAATCTCTTGTTGAACTTTGTTGTAGGGGTAAGACGTTTAAGGTAATCCCCGTGGAAGATGTGCTTCCACCCATATTAAAGTTTATTTTAAAAATTATTGCTTTTAGCAAAACAATGCTGAAGGACGTATTCGTCTGAAAACTTTGCAAAGAAGATAGTCAAATTAATAAAGAACCGACAAAATGATAGTTGTTGAAAATGAGGAACAAATTCTTGACTATCTAATGTAATTAGCAAGTTATTAACTTTTTACTTGTTTGTTTCGATTCCTTGCATTGTGTAGTGTAGGAAAGGTCGTGTTCAACTTTTTCGTAGGGGCAAGACTCTTAGAGTAATCTGCGTGGGAGTTGTTGTCGCAAATCAATTGGACACGTTTTTATGGGTTATAACTTTTTTTTATTTGTGTCATATTATAAAGATGGATATGTAGTCAAAATAGCTCATTGAGGAGGCGTTCCTTTTTTCTTGAGAGCTCGTGTACGGTTTTTCTTGAAGCTTCGGGGTTGTAGGGAAAAAAAGTAATGTGCGAGGGAGTCAGTTCGATTTCGCGTTCGAGGCGGGAATAGAGTTCTTCGAACTCTTCCTCATGTCGCAGAGGAGACGCCCCGGAATATAATTCCCGATTTGGTGTATGGTTTGGTAGAGTGAGTGTAGGTTGAAGATTTGTGTGGGTGAGAATGTTGTCTGGGTTTTGTAGTGTGTGGTTTTGAATGATTGGGGTGATTTGTGTGGTTATGGAGTGATTGGTCGGGTATCTGTTTGATCGTGGAGGTCGGGGTGGAATGTCAATGTTTTGTAGGACCCATTCTCGGTGTAGGAATTCCGGAGCAATACTTGGAAGCAGAGGAACGGCTGGTGGTTCTATTTTCCCCTTTCGAGGATCAGGACGGTTGTGACGGGCGATCAGGACCTCCTGTCCGGGAAGACGGGATTGGGCTCGTCGTTGGAGTCTTCGGAGATAGGCGAGGTTTCTGTATTTTGGCATCTAGGGAAGAGGTTGTGATTAGTGTTCCACATTGCGGTAGAAGATTAGAGGTGGGCAGGAAACTAATGCGTGTATGTGGCAGTAAAACACTGAATGAAATTAATGAATTTTATCGATTTATATCCACGTTACAGTAGAATATAAAGTAAGTAGTCCACCTCTCGGTAGGTTAGGAATGTCGTATCCACGTTTCAGTAGAGTACGATTTATTTATGACAATTAATAAATTGAATTTATTTATTAACACCAATTTTTTAAATTAATTTACCAAGAATGAGTTTAATGTTTTATATAATTTATATCCACGTTACAGTAGAATATAGAGTAAGTAGTCCACCTCTCGGTAGGTTATTAATTCTGTATCCACGTTTCAGTAGAGTACGATTTATTTGAGGCAAGAAAATTGAATTTTAGTTTTTTTTAAATTTAAACACAAATTTTATTAGAAAGACGTTACGTCTTATTGGTTCAAGATTCTCTCTTCAGAAAATCTCGGGTGGTTAATCACTTCGCAGTAGTATAGCCGTCAAAAATTACCTTTGATTCCGATATAGGAATCGTCGGTGTGATTCTGAATAAAACGGATTTATTCCCGCCTTATATGCACAGCCAGGTCTCCATTCTCTTGCCAGAAAACCGTATCGTCGTGGCCATCTGTCGGCCAAGCGGGAACTACGGGAGCTTTCGCGCGCTCAGGCGCGGATCGTCGACTCGGGGAGCCCGAGTCGTTATTCGAATTTCTTTTAATTTAGGACGGGGTTTTGGAATTCGCGTGTTATGACTAGCCGTAACATTTAGTATAAGTGTATTTTTTCGTGTGAGTGTTGTATTCGTGTTTCGGGTTTTATGTATTTCTTTTTTAATGTGTTTTTCTTTCTTTCTTTCTTTTTTTTATGGGTAGAAAATAAAACTGCAAGCCAGGAGGCAAACAGTTTGTCAGCATGCGGACAACAAGTCCCCCCCCCCCGGCTGAAGTTTTTTTTTCCTTTTTAGGTTTTATTGTTTCTGGTAATTCTTGGCTCCTTTCTTTGCTAATTTATCTGCCATTTCGTTGCCGTAGACTCCGCTGTGTCCACGCACGTGGTTCCATTCGACAGTGAGAGGCTGGAGGGCAGCTGCCATCTCCTGGAGCTCTTGTCTGTTTATCACAGGTTTATTTGCAGATGTTTGCCATCCGCGCGCCTTCCATCCCGGCATCCATTGTGTTGCGCTCTTGATTACGAACTCTGAATCCGTATTAATGCGTAATTTCGTAATCCCCGCTTCCCGAGCTCTCTCGGCAGCTCGAGTTACTGCCTGTATTTCTGCCGTGTTATTGGTTGCACGCCCTATGACTGGTTCGGACACATTCAGCGGGCTGTTCTCTCCAAAATATATACCAATGCCAGCTTTTGCTTCTTGATGTCCGTTAGCCGAACACGCACCATCGGTGTACACGTTGACAAAGTTGTCCGGTTCCATGCTGAATTTAGGCGAAGGTGCCAGTTTTGAGGTTACGTAAGTTTTTTCCCTTTTTATGATTTGTGGGAACGGAGATGATATCTCGGTTTCCCAGTTGGATTCTTCTTTGGTGCTTCGTCAGGAGGACCTGGATTTTTCCGCGGTCTTCCTCTCCGGCGCTTTTTGATCGTGGGTATTGTTTCTGGAGTCGGTTCTCCAGGTATCTGTGAGGTCTCGGTTTGTTTCTCCATCTCCGGCATTTGTGGGTGGCCCAGCATTGGTTCCACCGTCCCTTCGGTAAGAGGGATGTTTTCTGTTTCCATCAGCGTTTCGGGTTGCTGTTCATGGTGGTTTCGGTCCAGCAATGGATCCGACGGGAATCCTCTAGGGTTTGAGGTTCTCATGGCTAGTGAGGAACTGGTGGCTGTAGGGTTTGGCCGATCGCTCGTATTTTTTAGATGCCACGGGTTTTAATTGGTTCCCATGGTACTTGATCAACTTCCCATTTCTCTTGATGATATAGATCTCTCCTCCTAAGTGGCTCTCGACAGGGTATGGCCCTTCCCAGGTAGGGGTAAAGCCAGCGTTGATTCCCTGGATAGCGTTAGACAAGTAGTGAGTCTTCACATCGACGAGGTCTCCTGTTTTAAACCTGGTAGCGGTTAAGGGTTGGATAGCGTATCGCTCTTGATAACGCCGTTGATTTTGGCGTATTTGCTGATGCCGTTGCGTCTGTTCGACGTTAGAATCCAGTGGGGCGGGGAATCGCCACTCGCCTGGTCTTTGGAGATTGGTACCGAGTAATGTTTCACTTGGTGTGGACCCAGTCGCAGCATTGCGACGAGTTCGGAGGCTGAATAGTACGTTATTCAGATGAAGATCCCATTGATGGTGTTCCTGGTCCTGGAGGTGTAGGCGGAGACCTTTCTTTATTTCTTGGTTTCTTCGCTCCGTTGGGTTTGCTCTGGGATGATAAATGGGGGTTGTCCAATGCTGAGTTTGCCATTGGTCACAGGCATCCGCCCATTTCTTGCTGATGAACTGGGGCCCGTTGTCCGAAAGTATGGCTCTGGGGTATCCCCATCTAGAGAAAACTTCTTTTTCGGTGATTTTGATAATCACAGTAGCGTTAGAGGAGTTTAGGGGAAAGGCTTCGACCCATCTTGAGAATAAATCCGTAATGACGAGGATGAATTTCTTGCCCCGTCCAGTTCGTGGATATGGTCCCATTAGGTCGATCGCTACTGTTTCCCATGGTTTGTAGGGTTGGTGAGGTTTCAATTGGTCAATGTGACGTGGTCTTGTGGCTTTAGTGCAAGCGCATAGACGACATTGTTGGGTATATTCTCTGACATCTTTTCGTAAGTGTTCCCAGGTGAACCGTTGCTGTATAGCACGTAGGGTTTCGTCCATTCCTGGGTGTCCAGCCAGTGTAGAATTATGATATTCGTGCAGTACAAGTTGGCGGCACTCTTCTGGCACGATGAGTTTCCAATTTTCTTGGAGCTTTTTATATACCGCTCCATCGATGATACGATATGGAGAGTCTGGGTCATTAGTTTCTACCGATTTGGCCCCAATACTGTTAATAGAGGGATCCATTTGTTGCGCCTCCATAATTTGCTCGACCAAATTGTTTTGACAGATCGCGAAGACTTCTGGATTTGAAATTTCCGTCTCTTTAATGTTTTCAGGTTTTGCCGGGAAGATTTGTACTTCTTCCGTACTTGGTACCGCTTCTGAACTTGGGTTTTCGGATAGCGTACTAGCAAGACCATTGTCTCGTTTTGACACTTGCTCTACTGTGAAGGTGAGTTCCTCAAGTAGTAGGGTTCATCTGCTAAGTTTGTCCTTTTCATCTTTGAGGCGATACAGCCAGGTGAGCGCCTGCCTTTCAGTCCGTAATATGAAAGGCTTCTCTTCCAGATAATGCTTGTATCGTTTTACTGCCCAGGTTATGGCTAGGCATTCTCTCTCATTTTTACAGTAACGGGCTTGAGTTTCATTAAACTTTGCACTTGCGTAACTGATTACCCTCCGTTTGTTCTTCTCATCAATTTGGTATAAGACAGCCCCCATACCGAGTGGGCTAGAGTCTGTCTGTAGAATATAGGTGAGTTCAGGATTTGGTCGACTGAGGTGTAGTGGTTGTTGAACCTGTAATTTTACCTCGTCGAAGGCCCTTTGGGCCGCCTCGGTCCACTGAAATTTCTTTTTCCCGGCGAGTAAGTCCGTTAGAGGAGCAGTGATGGTGGCGAAATAGGGTAAGTATTCGCGTAACCAATTGCATGTTCCTATGAACTTTTGCAGGTGCTTCCGGGTTTTAGGAGGAGGAATGCTGAGAATCCCTTGGATGTGTTCATCCTTTGCTTCATTTCCATGATCCGTGACAAGATGTCCAAGGTAATCAAGATGAGTTTTGCCGAAATGGCATTTTTCTAGGGAACACGTTAATCCGTGTATAGCAAGTCTTTCCAGTACCAAACTGATATGCCTGAGGTGCTCTTCCCAGGTGCTAGAGTAAATAATGATGTCATCTAGGTAGGCGATACAGAAATCGTTGAGTATTCCCACAAGTACTTCTTGGCTAATGAATTTCTGAAAGGTATTCGGGGCATTTTTCAAACCGAATGGCATTACGCGAAACTGAAATGTTCCTCCATCAGGGGTTGAGAAAGCAGTGTATTTTTTGCTTTCTGGACTCATCGGAATTTGCCAGTACCCACTCTTTAGGTCGAGTGTCGAGAATATTCGAGTCGTTCCTAGTTCCTTCAGAACGTCGCGGATACGCGGTATTGGTTGTGCAGTATCTTCCGTGATAGCGTTGAGGCGTTGATAGTTCACGCAGAAACGTGGTTGTCCATCCTTTTTCTCCACTATGACAATAGGTGAACTGTATGGAGATGACGTTGGTTCGATGATTCCATCTGTCAGCATATTCCGTATTTCTTCACGGATAATCTCCTTTTTAGTTTTAGAGTAGTTATAGGGAGCGAGCCGGAAGGGTGTGTCTGTGGTCAGTTGGATCATGTGACGGGTTGCCTGCGTTTGCTTCAATCGTCCTTCGCAGTTGAAAACCTGTCGGAAACGTTGTATGACGTCGTTGAAAGCTCCCAAAATATTTGTCGGGAATTCCTGCTGAACTCCGTTCAAGTCGACCGAAGGGTAATCTGGGGAAGGTATAGGTGCATCCAATAATCGCACGGAGAATCGATTTCCAGAACCCATGTAGAGAATACCATGTTCGCAGTCAAGGATGGATTTTTGTGAGATCATCCATGGATATCCGAGTATCAATGGTTCTCGGGAGGTGGGTGCTACCCAGGCTGTAACGTCCATGTTGTAGCCCTGTATAGCTATGGTAATTTTAGTTTTACCTTCTAATGGCGTTTGAGCATTACGTCCGGCGAGATTTGCCTGGGACTGAATAGGTTCTATTAGGTGTCCCCGTGGTAGGTATTTTGGTTGAATAAAACAATCTGTTGAGAAGCAATCGAATGCTGCCCACACTTCCGTTCCGTCGATTGTGACGAGGACATGTGGCAACTTCCGACTTCCGGTGATAGTTTCAGTTAATCCTACTGTTGGTTGGCTGCTGGAGCGGGGTCCTCCAGGGGCCTTCTCCAGTTTTCCTGGTTCTTAGATCTATCCGCTATCCTTTGAGCCAGTACTGGACAATCCTTGTGCATATGTCGCTCTGGACAATGCCAACATTTTGGTGGGTATTGACCATCGGTCGTGGTTGGTTTAGTAGCGGATTTGGGCTCCTGTTTAGTCTCTTCACGGCGTGGTCTGACATTAGGTGCCTGATCCGCGAGATCGTGCTCTGCCTCGATAGCTCGAGTCATTAGAGTGGAGATTGTTTGAGGATTTGATGGTCTGATTGCCATACGTAATGTAGGTCGAAGAAGTTCCAATAAAGTGGCGACCTGGTCCACTTCCGCATCTTGACCACGCAGCCTTTGGTATAGAAGATACTTTTGTTGTAAAAAGATGCCGGTGTTCTCCCGATCACCCTGTTTTCGTGAGTAGAGTTGGGCAGTGAGTCTAGAGATGACCGCTGGACTGTCATATCGTCCGAGGATGAGTTCTTGGAACTTATCCCAAGTAAATTCGAGAGGTTGGTAACAGCTCCACCATCTTTCGGCATCTCCTCTGAGTCCAGCTGCCGCAGTCTTGGTACGATCTGACGCTGGGATATGTAAGTGCTGGAAATACTCCAGACATTTTTGTAAAAACTTCTTGGGATCCTCATGGTCCACTCCACTGTACGTAGGTAGAGGCATTCGCGGGATGTTGTTGAGAGCTTGCAAGAGAGCTCCGAGGTTAGCGAATGCATCAGGAGCATTGACAGGTGGTGGATTCCTTGGTTCTTCAGGTGGGGGTATCTGGTCAGCGTGATGATCTGGCGGATTCATGGCTTCTTGACCCGCAGGTAGGATCTCCAGTAGTTCTTGATTAGGTACTTCCGGTATGACCTCGGGTATATCCGGATTAGGTACTTCCGGTATGACCTCGCGTATTTCCGGATTTCGTTCTTCGTTAAGATGTGCTCTTGGGGGTACGTTGGGCGCCACTGGGTTTCTTGATACTCCCAGAAGTGGATATTCAGGCTGGTCACCTTGCAAACGTGCTGAGGTACGTGGAGGAGTTCGCTCGACGGGCATCAGTCTTGAGAAAAGGTTTTGAGATTCGGGATCCAATATAGAGGATCCTAGGCCCCACGTTGGGCGCCAATTGGCACAAATCAATTGGACACGTTTTTATGGGTTATAACTTTTGGAGTTTTATTTGTGTCATATTATACAGATGGATATGTAGTGGTCAAAATAGCTCATTGAGGAGGCGTTCCTTTTTCTCTGAGAGCTTGTGGACGACGTTTCTTGAAGGTTCGGGGTTGTAGGGAGAAAAAGTAATGTGCGAGGGAGTCAGTTCGATTTCGCGTTCGAGGCGGGAATAGAGTTCTTCGAATTCTTCCTCATCTCGCAGAGGAGACGCCCCGGAATATAATTCCCGATTTGGTGTATTGTTTGGTAGAGTGAGTGTAGGTTGAAGATTTGTGTGGGTGAGAATGTTGTCTGGGTTTTGTAGTGTGTGGTTTTGAATGATTGGGGTGATTTGTGTGGTTATGGAGTGATTGGTCGGGTATCTGTTTGATCGTGGAGGTCGGGGTGGAAGGTCAATTTTTTGTAGGACCCATTCTCGGTGTAGAAATTCCGGAGCAATACTTGGAATAAAAGGAACGGCTGGTGGTTCTATTTCCTTCTTTCGAGGATCAGGACGGTTGTGACGGGCGATCAGGATCTCAAATTTTATTAGAAAGACGTTACGTCTTATTGGTTTAAGATTCTCTCTTCAGAAAATCTCGGGTGGTTAATCACTTCGCAGTAGTATAGCCGTCAAAAATTACCTTTGATTCCGATATAGGAATCGTCGGTGTGATTCTGAATAAAACGGATTTATTCCCGCCTTATATGCACAGCCAGGTCTCCATTCTCTTGCGAGAAAACCGTATCGTCGTGGCCATCTGTCGGCCAAGCGGGAACTACGGGAGCTTTCGCGCGCCCAGGCGCGGATCGTCGACTCGGGGGGCCCGAGTCGTTATTCGAATTTCTTTTAATTTAGGACGGGGTTTTGGAATTCGCGTGTTATGACTAGCCGCAACATTTAGTATAAGTGTATTTTTTCGTGTGAGTGTTGTATTCGTGTTTCGGGTTTTATGTATTTCTTTTTTAATGTGTTTTTCTTTCTTTCTTTTTTTTTATGGGTAGAAAATAAAACTGCAAGCCAGGAGGCAAACAGTTTGTCAGCATGCGGACAACATTGTGTCGTCACCGATTTCATTTTGTTTATTTTAAAAACTATTGTTTGAAGTGAAAAATGCTAAAGGACGTTTTTCTCTCAAAACGATGCAATTAAGGTAGTCTGAGCACATTGACTGACGTCGCATAAGTTCGAGGGAGTTGGAGAGAGATTTACGAACAGTTCTCGATAAGATAAAAATTTGAAAAAAATCAAGCATATGGAAGGTGCTAAAGAGATTACTTTAGACGATAATAATTTTAAAAATGTTATTACCAAATTACTAAAATAAATAATTATTCAACAAAATACCCGGTAACCCAATTTTTTTTGTAATGAAAGTGATCTTTTCATTTTTCTGCATACGTATGAATTTTTTCAGAATTTTGTGTGATGTTTGAAAATCGCGTTTTTTAAATGTTAAAATTAAAAATCAGAGAAAATTCTGGAAAAAATTCATACGTATGCAGAAAAATAAAAGAATCATTTTTATAACAAAAACGAAATTAGTTTGCCGGGTGTATTGTTGAACAATTATTTATTTCAGTGATTTGTTAATAACATTATTTAAATTATTATTGTCCAAAGTAAACTCTTTAGCACCTTCCATATCCTTGATTTTTTTTCAGATTTTTATCTCTTCGAGAACTGTTCGTAATCCTCTCTCAGACTCTCTCGAACTTATGCGACGTCAGTCAATGTGCTCAGACTACCTTCAGACACTGAAATCAATCCTGCACCGGCAAAATTATTATTGCTGAAAATTAGCAATCAATTATCGTTTAACTTATGCAATTAACATGTATTTAACTTTCAACTTGTTTATTTTAATTCCTTGCATTTTTTGAGTAGTAAAGGTCTTGTTGCACTTTTTTGTAGGGGCACGATTTTAATAGTTATCCTCGTGGAAGCTGTGTCGCCACCGATTCCGATGTGTTCATTTTTAATAGGTTTTAGCAAAAAATACTGAAGGACTTTTTGCTCTCTAAACTATGCAACGAATGCAGTGAAAGTACTTTTTTTCATTTTTCTATTTATCTAGTAACATCGATTATTTTTTTTTAATTCTTATTTTAAAGATTTTTATTTCCGAAAAATTGTTGCTGACTGCAAAACTTTTGCAGCATAAACAAAATTTTGGTAGCAATGATAGAATCGCAAAAAAAGCGTTCTTAACCCGTAAACCTAAAAAAAGGTTTATTACGCGAACAGATGAGAAGGTACAGCTGGCACTCATTTTTTTAAATGACTGCTTTTTCAGGATCATTGGAAGAATAAAAAATAAAAATAGTCATTACTAGATAAAAAAAATGACAAATTAGCTTCAGAGAATTATTAATTATGCGAATTAATAATTAGAAATAATGCGAAAATTAGCAAAATGATTTTCCACTGTGCAAGATCATTGAAGAAAAAAAAAATGGTCGCCACTAGATAATTAAAAATGAAAAGATCTGCCTTCAAGATGAATTCATTTAACGCTGAGTCAGAAAGTTAGGGCTGTCGTTACTATAAAATTTGCTTGTGCATAATTCTTCAGGGTTATTATTAGTTGAAACTGTTGCCTCTATCGAGGAATGCAAAAAGAAGATTTTGTCTCAAAACCATGCAGGAAATGCAGTAAAATAAATGGCCACTGATAAAATGATTATTGTTGAAAATATAAAATTTATTATTTAACTAAACTTATTAAAGAGTAATTACGTTAAAAATTGCTTATCTTAATTACTTGCATTTTTTATATTAAAAAAGGTTTTTCAATTTGTCTTATGAGCAAGATTTTTCGAGAAATCCACGTGGGAATTGTGTTGCTAACCCTCGGGGCATTTTTATTATGGAAGAGTTTTAACTAGACGGAAATGCCACAGGACCTTTTATTACTAGTAACGATGCAAAAAATAAGTAAAGATAATCCCAAGTTATTGATCATTAAAAACGCTTATTATTAATTATTAACTAATATTGTAATAATCTCAATCAAACTCAAAGCAGGTGATATTACCACCATACGGGTAATTTGTAATGTTGCTATTATTGCCCTTTGGCACATTGGTACATCACTATTGATAAGACATCAGAAATGAACAAAACTAATTTTTAGCATTCATGCTACGCTTAAGTGTTTCGTGCTCCGTAAATTCGTAGTCGGTCTTGCCCGCCGATCCCCTCTTCTTCAAAGCCACTCCTTCCATGCCACCGTTTGTCGAGCTCAGAAGCCGAACAGGCAAACGACGCGGCTGAGAATCGTCGCTTTGACGCGCACGCGCCCGTTGGGTATCTAGTTTCACCTGAACCTCACTGTATACCAATGTAGCGATGAGTATTTTTATGTGTGAAGTAGCGCCACATGCGTTCCTTGAGCGTACGGTTGAAACGTTCAACAATTGATGCTTTTATGCCAGGGTTGCGTGCTACGCAGAAACGAATATCGTTCTCTTTAAGAAATTTTTGGAGTTCGTTGGCGAGAAATTCTTTGCTCCGATCGGTTTGCAGGTAGACAGACAGCTTGGCGACCGACGCTTCGCTCGAAAATTCGTTTAAAGGCCATTGTTACTTCGCGCACGGTCTTTTCTCGCAAGGTCTCGACTCAAGCATACTTGCTGAGAACATCAATAACCATAAGAAGGTAGGAAACGACATCATTATAACTTTTCAATGAACGAAGGTCTACGAGATCAGCCTCCCAAACATCATCAATATTAGTAACATTGTAATGTAACCGAGGAAATAGGTGTCGCACGGGTCTATGAATGGTATAGGTATCCTGTTGAGTGAGCCAGTCGTACACAGTATCTGCTTTATTTTTCCCTTTAATTAATCGTCTCGCACCCGCATAACCAGTAGGGTTCGAGGTATCGTAATACACTTTTTCGTATAACATTATGTGCGTTTTTTAAACCGTAAGCCATTTGGAGAATCCAGCGGTGTGTGACTTCTTGGTCATTCTACGGATCCTCTTTCCAAAATGAGTGTTGCCTTTGTCGTCTGATGTATTCTCAGTATCTGGCGCATGTGGTCATTTTTTAGAGGTACGAAATTTTCCGAGTCGCCACAAAGTATCGTTTTCGACTAATCCAGCGGTGCGTGACTTCTTGGTCATTCTACGGATCCTCTTTCAAAAATGAGTATTGCCTTCATCGTCTGATGTATTCTCAGTATCTGGCGCATGTGGTCGTTTTTTAGAGGTGCGAAATTTTCCGAGTCGCCACAAAGTATCGTTTCCGACAAATTTATGACGTATGCCGCTAGTTCGAAGGCTTGTGCTAAACTGCAGACGGTGTTACTCCTTTTCTAGATCGCACAGCGTCATTGATAAGATCCACGATATTAGAATCTTTCAGAAAAGTTCCGTTTATTGTCACACATCCTTTTTCCTCCTAGTACACATTTTTCTTTGCCTCTTTGGACGTATGTAGATATCTCAAGAGTAATGACGCAATACGGTTTATACGTTACTGGGACGCTACTAATAATTGCGTCATTCGACACTGCTGTTGATGGGGGCGCTGACGTCGTTTCCATCGCTGATGGTTCTTCAGGTACATACTGCGTTCCATTGAGAAATAAATACTGTTGCAACACTTGCATATAGTCTTTCCATTTACGTGAATCGTCTCCGTCATATTTTCTTGATTTTAAAATGTTGTAAAGCTCGGTGTCAAGTCGCGAAAGATCGTCACCAGGGGTCTGCTCTGTTTTTTTTTTTTTTATCGATGTATCTACAATATTACCGACGTCTCCACAACCGAACATCGGCTCTCGACAGTCGGTATTACTATCGTCATGGTCGGCAATCGGTACTAGAGCCATTTTCTTTGTGTACTCCATAGTTTTCAGGTACTTGCTTCTCCACCGGCAAACAATCGATTAACCAGTGTTGAGATTATTGGAGCTAATAAAAGCGGAATGAACATATCACCTCCTTGTTGAATGATTAGACGTTTTTTAGCTTTCCAATTGAACTGACGTCGAGTACGTTTACGACCACCACCATGCTGTTTTGTGACGCACGATGCGGCGATTCGTCGAAGCACATTTTTATATTTTTTTAAACGTTTTTCTACACTGTTTTTTAATGTAACAGTTCCATGCAGAATATTAAGAACCCATTCACAGATACGTTAACCAGAGTTTTATCAGCACTCCGCAGCAGAGTTTTGCGCTGTTCTTTATTTCCATGATATAGAGCATTTAGCATAGCAGCACAGTTTTTATTGAATGGAATTTTTTTCGAACGTTTGGTTTCTTTAATTCGCTTCATTGTATCCGTATGGTGAAATTTTATATTTTGTGTCAAGCGATGTGTACACAAAACACGCACGATATTCACTGGTGATTATTTACTAGTGGTTTACCTTTATATACGTTGACGAGTATTTTTCGGCACATAAACTTGGATGCGTTTGTCATCGGGAAGTATAGTTGTTCGGCATCTGCAATTATCTGGTGTCGACTGTTTCAAATCGAGTAGAAGGTATCCGTGTTGTTTAGCCGTTGCATCGTAATACACCTCCGTTAAAATTTTTGGATTTTCAGGATAAACCTGACGTGCGAGATGACGTATTTGTGCTCTATCGCGTGGATTTTTAAAAATGGCATTAAGAGAAATATCTCGTTGTCCGTGGCCTTGATGAAAAATATTCTGAGTTATGAAAATTACGCTTATATTCTTATGATGACTGCCTTTTGTGAAAAGATCGACAATCGTAGCAGTAGACGATTCACGCATCGAATCATCGATAATTATTAATTTTTTCAATTTATTATCGCTGGAATAATCCGACGGATGCGGCAAACTCTGGTTAAACTCTATTTTCGGTGTTTCTTGATTGTTCACTGGATCGATTTGGAGAGCCTGTATCCTAGGATCGAGCGTATCACCGTAGTTAAAAATAATCCGATCAAATTTTACATCACTCATAGAGTATAGAAATTAAAAAAAATTATACACAAAAACAGTTTTTCCACATCTAGTGGGTCCGCATATTAATGATGTCCATGGATGCTTCCACCGTGCATCCATGTTTTCTCAAAATTATCCCGACAAGTTTATACGCGGGCGGCCGCGACGGCGGCGGACCCGGATGTCGTAACAAGCTTTTTCGACGTCTGCACGCGACCGCGGATCAGCTTATACAGACGTGTACACACTCGTTGATAAGCTTATTAATGAGTGTATTTTATACGCTGATTCGCGGACACGCACACAACTCAGCCTTTATTACGCTCTTAGCCTATTTGTAGCAAAGGAAGGAAAGTAAATATACAAATTACTTATAGGTAAATTTTCTTTTTTTATTAAAAAACCATTAGGAGTTGTGGAGGATAGGAAATATTTAACAACAACATAAATACAACAATTTTTTTTCTTTTATTAAATATTTTTCACAAGACAAAAAACATTTAATAATTGTTCAGATATATGTTTATAAAAAATATTTTTTTTTATTTACAAAATTTCTTACATGACTAAATATCATACATCCATACTCAAAATTTGAACATTCATAACTTACACACACAATAAAACAATTTTTACAAAAAATTTAAAATACGCTTATTACTAATTTAACACTATTACTCGTCGTTTTCATTTTTGTAGCCAAACGGTAGTGATAATGTATTACATACAACACGACAAGTTTTTAATACTTGAAAATTTAAGTCTAACTGATTCTTTGTTTTCATGAGCTAACTCATGCTTTATTAGGTCACTCATGCTGGCAAAATTTATTTTCTGTAAATTTATGAAATTCAAACTCAGCTCCTTCACTTTGCAGACGGTTTCGACACTTTGTCAGGCTCCTCGGTAGTAGTCACCGTATAACCATAAAATTTCGGACCCCCGGAGACAAACGAATTTATGTAGGCGTTTGGTCCTGCCAAGACAATTCGTTGGTCATATCTCCGAGAAAATTTCCTACCGAGGGTGTCCACTCACCGTTTTCACCCGTACTCACATAAATAACAGAGTCTGTGTTGTAATATAGGACCCGTTTATCCAAGCGCTCGAGATAACTATATAATTTTAGACGGGCCAAAGCTGTTTCAAACGCCGCTATCACTATACTTGTCAAGGGGCTCGGTACTACAGCCTCTGTGCGAGATACCCAAGTCAAGTATAGTAAATCTTCGTTGACCGGTAGCAGGCGTTTCACTTCTATGTCATTGTCGTATAAGTATGACAATAACTTTTCGCGACTCTTGATTATTACGGTGCGCGTAAGGTTATCCCTCTGACCGAACTTACCCTAAAATGAATTTAAACACAGTTTTGCGACAGATCGCAAACCGGGATTTTTCTCGATTTGAGAAGCATCTAGGATACCTTCAGCACACTCGTAATCTTCGATGTACTTTTGACGAGTCGCTTCGTCAATACACCACGAGGGATAGCCGCTAGCCTCTTGTTTCATCTTTAGAAACGTATTAACGTAATCGACAAAGAGGCCACTCACGTGTATCGGCATCGTACGTTGTCATACTATACACCCAAATAATAAAGATTTTAGTAACTTCGTAGCCCATGTCTAGTGCTTTACGGACCTCATCAGTCACCCAGGTACCTGTGAAAGCCCGATCCTAAGTGTTTTCGTGATTGCATGAGTCTTGGCTCATTTCCTCTGTGCATTTACGACACAGAGCAAACAAGTTTTTCATGCATTCGAACAGATTAAACTGGGTGAAAGAGTTGGCGTGGCGGGAAGATAGTACACTTTATCATCCCGTTGACCGTAACGCCTAGAGCATCGTAAGAACCGTCAAACAATGACTCGCACTCGGAATCAAAGTATATTCGTGGAGGAACTACGGGAAATCGACCTGTCTTACATACATACGGATAGAGCGAACAAATATCGATGTAATAAATTTTTTCACCGGGTGCGACATCGTAAGCCGTTACGATGTTGCCTGTGCGTCCACCGTAAAAACCGTCACGTGGCTGGAGGCAATCAGAAACGCGATGCAGGGGATTTTTCAAAAGTTCGTCTATGCGCGGATCGTTTTTTCGCAGTGTGTTGAAATTGCACTCCCACATCTCAACCATCTCGTAACCGTAGAAACAAGTTTTCAAACTTGTTGCCACAGTACGTTCATAACGAGAGTCAAGACTATCGTTGCCAGCATGAGATTTGCGCGAACGGTCGTTCGGAAAACACTCCCGACAGCCGTGCCAGTAGCAACCATGGTATTGATATACAATACGACCATTGTCCACCTCTAGGTAACCATCGATACGCGGCCCTTCAGGTAGCTTGTATTCTCGGCCTCGAGCTGCATGGACGAGCTCTTGACCAATTTCATGCTCAACCCATAAAAGCCCGTCGATGGCCTGTTGCGAGTGGTTTTCCGCTCGCCTATACCCACCAGGAGGTATAAGCCGAATCGTTTGAGGACAAAGAAAGTTACGCCGGTACACCTTTGAGCAAGCTGACGCAATAGTAACAGCCTCGGTAAACGGTCATACATTACCGACAGAAAGAAAAAGTTGTCTAATCTCGTAGCAAGCCCGACGCAAAATATCTACATCGAGTTTACAATATTTAATAATTTCACTTTGAAAGTTGAACGTTTCATTTTTTTCAACTTGCTCAGTGTACCACTCATAAAATTCTTTTCGTTCACGTTCACCCATGGTGTCGAGGGAGTAATACTTTGCTGCAGGGAGAGTACCGTTATAATCCTGTGTATCCTTGGTGTTGAAAAGATGCGGAAGGTAACCCTTTTCTAACATATCGTGAAACCCGAATGCCTTGAGGAGCGCACAAAGTCTCATATAAAAATAATTGAGACTGTCTATAGAACTTGTGCGCCCCACACGCATTGAAACGATTGCATTCCCCGTCAAAACTAAATTTGGGGTCGGAAAGTCCGTAGAACGTTCTACGATATTCCGCGATATAAATTGTGCGTCGAACCCTTTAGCATTGTGAACAACAAGATCTACAAATTCTGCAACAGGATCGCGGCAAAAAACAAACTAGTGCATTCCATACCAGGAACACGCACTCGAGGGTCGTACCCCGCAGCTAAGCAAATTTCACAAAGTTGTTGCGTAACACAATGGGTGACTTACGAGCATCCTCACTCACGTTGGTACCATTATATTTCTGTTCCTGTCTTGTCCCGAAATCGAAAAATATAAAAAGAGCTTCAGGGTGTTCTACCGGATATCTTTACGTGGGTTTATTACTTGCATGTAGCACTGTTCGTTGTGGCCATAAATGGTGGGACACAATTTACAATAACCGACACCGCATTCGAGAGGCCTGCTTTCTCTGTTTATGAGTTTTGTACAAGTCTTACAAAAGCAATAGCATTCGCAAACTGATTTTCGCACAATACTACCCGTGTTTCTCCTCTTTTCACGTGGTTTAATATGATTAGCAAAACACGCAGCATTATAAAATAAACAATCGCAATTGGTACACAGCAAGTCCATACTCTCATTGTCAGTAGTAGAA
>CAXAOA010000048.1:135000-188457 GCA_963970395.1 Ephialtes manifestator | reverse complement strand
TGACCAATTGGCTTAGTGCGTTAAGATGCCAGCGCCGCTTGTGGCACACCTCGGCAACAGTTGATATAGAAAAAGCATTGATTCTTATGATAGAATATAATTTACAGAAAATTTTCCGATTATACTAAATGAACAACTGAAAAGTATTCTTATAAATAAAAAATAGGTTGTTTAATTTATTTTTTTGAAATTTTGGTTATGGTAATAGCTTTTTTGTTATTCGATTTATTTCGTAAAAAGGGTACATAAATTTTCGTACGCCCGGTGTCGTCTGCACTTTTCGCCGGTGTTTATGTTTATGACAGCTGACAGCAGCATTAAAACAGCATTGAAAGATGGAATTGATAATCAGAACGGGATTCAAGGCGATAACGCATGCAATTGATTTTAATCCACAAGGTATTATAAAAGGAAAGGCGTTATCTGTATGCCATGTGCGTCAAGTGGAGGAGTTAACAGATTCAGACAAACGTATCTTAATAAAGTGCAGCGTTATTCGCCAAACGTCAGTGACACTTCCACTACTACACCGTACAAGGTGAAGTTGGAAGTAAGTATTGTAAAGTTTAAATCCTAGTAACAGTATTGTAATCTATAACTTTTTATTGATTAGAGAACATTTAGTTCGTACAGTAACTCTGAAACTTTTTTTTCGTTTAACGGAGGCAATCCAGTCCTCGCGCCTTTTCTGCTTGAAAACTTGGATCTTTCCTGTAGGGAAACTGTAGAAACGTACACCCGGTGAATTTACGGAGGTGTTTTTACAATTCACGACGCAACACGGCATTGAGGCCTTCCCTTTTAGCGCACTCATAGTGTCGATGTATTAAAGAAATATTAATAATATCGTTAATTAACGTACGCTAGCATGCTTTACTGTGATAATTTTTTATCAACTGTTGCAAAATTTCGCCACTTCGAGCGCTGGCTGTCCAAAATGGCCGCGAATGAAGGTCACGCACGAAGCCAATAGGAGAGAAGCTACATCCACCAACTGCTCTGGGACGTAATCAGCTCATAGGGGGCCGAGTTCCAATTGGTGTTAGACCACCTCCTCCTGCTACCATCACACGCACCGACGCTCATTTACCAGCTCTTTCCACCCGCTCCTCCACCCCTCTTGTCTCGCTACTTTCTGCAACGCCTGTCTCTCACTTACCTGAAGACTCGAGACCACAAACTCCGCGCTATTCTCAAAGCTACTCATCACAACTATTGAAACCTGCTAAGAAAGCTTCCTCTTCTTCCGCCTCCAGGGCTGCGCACTACACACGTTCTGCACACAATGATATACTTCTAGCACCTCATGGACGTTACCCTACATCAGACTCCCAGGATGGCTTCGCTCTGAGATACCACCCTTCTCTCCCCTCTCCGTTATCCTCTGATTCCTCCCCAAATCCTCAAAACCCCCATCCAGCTCTATCTCCCAACAATTCGAGTTCCTCTAGCAATCTTGAAGCTTTTCTTAAACTTGTTCCAACTTTCATCCAACTTATCATCGACTATCTAGTTCCAGCGCTCTCAACCCTAGGCCTGAAAGATAAAATCGGCCCCATTGCAGATACTCTCATATCGCTCCTTGATTCTTCCCAAGCCACATCTCAAAATGGCTCCCAGTAGAGAATTGAAAATATTACAATGGAATTGTCGCAGTCTTCACAATAAATTGGCCCTCTTGTCAGTCATAGCCTCCAAGTATGATATTATTTTACTTTCAGAAACATGGTTTACAGACATGTCTATTCCTAAATTGGATGGTTTTTATATTGTCACTAAAAATAGAGAACAAACAAGAGGGGGTGGTCTTGCCATTTGTCTTAAAAGGAATATTCCTTTCTCAGAAGTTCCGTCAACCTATCATCATTCAGACTTCCTAGAAACCCTCTCCATCTCAATCTCTACCTCCTTTGGCCCACTATCTATAGTCTCTTTGTATAGATCTCCTTCTTATACTACTCAAGCAGCTGAATGGAAACGTTTATTCGATTCACTCTCAACTGCCAAAAATGTTATTATAGGGGGCGACTTTAATTGTCACCACACCTCATGGGGCTGTTCTGAGGACAAAACTTCAGGGCTTATTCTTCCTGACACACTCTTGGACTATGATCTTTCTTGTCTGAACGATGGTTCTCCCACCCACAAACCACACCAAATGCTTAATGGTAATAATTCATCAGCTATTGACTTAACCCTAGTATCCCCCTACCTAGTTCCTATTAGCTCATGGCGAGTGGAGGATGATACTATGCTTAGCGATCATTATCCTATCTCTATCTCTCTGGGCATTTCCTACTCTACACTCTCTTTCTCTTCTCATCGATATCCTATTAAAAAAATAAATTGGTCAGTATTCAAGTCATCTCTCAACTCTCTTGCCCCGTCACTTTCAGATTCAGATGTTCTAATTCAATATGATAACATTATTAGGGCGATAAATGATTCGATTTTAGGAGCTATTCCAAACCCCCAAAATATTAATAACACATCTTCCAAAAAACCTGTCAAGACTCGGAATGCTACCCACATAGCACATAATATTGCCTAAATATTGCAGGAATATTTCGAATATTTCATTACACAGGAATATTACCATAAGCTTCCAATCGAATATTCCCAAATATTTAATTGCAATATTGTCAACTTAAAGTTCAGAAATATTGTTAAAGGTAAAACAATTGCCAATCATTTTTTAAATATTTCTGAACATTACCTGTGAAACGAACAATCCAATTTCTTCAACAATATTTCACAAAGTTTCGAATAAAAGGTTCCAGATTAGATTTTGCAAATATTACAATGAAACTTTTTTGCAACATTCCAATACGTTTCAAGTGGAAATTTCTAAACTAGTTTTAAAAAGTTGAATTTGTTGATAAAAAGAAATTTGCCTCGTTCAATTGAGTATCATTCGATTTGAAAAAACTGAAATTCAATCGGGAAGTCGTCATATAATTATTTGGAAATGGGGACAAATTCTGACAGAAATTGGAAGCCTCATTAGAATTGATTGGAAAACGCGGCACGGTATGAATCGATTTTTTTTACAAGATTGTTATGCACCAGAAATCTTCTAAAAGGTTGCTCAATCTTTATTTTTTAATTCATCAGTCTTTGTTGACAGAATACATGGGCAATAAAAGTATAACGTTTGTACAAGTAATCGATAGTCTAGTGGTTAGCGTGATAGACATTAAGTCGTTAAATAGGTTTGATAGGTAGGTAGATGTAAGTCTTTGAAGCGAGAATTTACGTTTCTTTCAACCGCATTCCCCTCTGGAACAAATTTAGTTAATGAAACTCTAATATTGTTATATATTTTTGAAACAGGATCGCTTTTTAAAATTACCCATCGTTAATTCAACGTGGATGTACTACATAGGTGAGGTTGTGAGTTCGATTCCTGGACGGGATTTTTTTTTTTTTTTTTTTTCAATAAATAATATTATTATCGAGGACATCCAATGGTACTGCTTAAAAACTCGCAATCCAAAAATTATATTAAAAACGGTAGAATTTCTTACGAATTAGCCTTGGGCAAAAAATGTAATATTAACACAATATTGCTCTGTAATATTATTGAAATATTATATTTGCAACGTTTTGAGCGGACATTGCAAGATTTCTACAATATTTTAGAAATGTTTTAAACATCTGTCACAATATTTTCGCAATATTGCATCATTGCAAAGGAATATTTCGAGAATGTTTTAGAAATATTTCGGTGCTATGTGGGTATCTGGTGGAATCAGGACTGTCAGAAAGCTAACAACGATCGCAAACAAGCCTGGGCTGCCTTTAGGCGTTCAGCTAATTTAGAAAACTTTATAAGTGCCAAAAAATATAAAGCTATAGCTAAAATGACATTTAGGAAGGCCAAGAGAGAATCATGGATTAGCTTCACAAAAACCATTGATTTTAGGACTTCTTCCTATTTTGTTTGGTCAAAAATCAAGCGTTTTCGTGATAGAAAAATACCCGATCCCTCAACATTTCCAACAAATAAAGCTTCTAGGGATAAAATGTTAAGTTTAATCTCTTCCATCTGTCCTCCCACCTGCTTCTATCCTAATTTTCCTCATCATTTTAGTACCGATAACTCTCATTTAGAAATTCCTTTCACTCTTAATGAACTGAGGGCAGCCATCTGCTTGGGCAATCCTAAATCTGCTCCTGGCATCGACAAGATTGATTTTAACATTATTCAACATCTTCCGGATTCTATTTTAAAACTCTTATTGGATACCTTTAATACATTTTTTTCTCTAGGCATCTTTCCTATTTCTTGGCACGATTTTCTTATCTTTTTTATTCCTACATCTACTCCTGGTAAATTCCGACCCATTTCACTCGCCTCTTGCCTACTAAAACTCATGGAGAGACTGGTTCACTCACGCATGACCCAATTCCTAGAAAGTAATCTCATTCTTTCTGCCTCACAGTTTGATTTTCGTAAGTCCCGATCTTGCATAGACAATCTATCTATTCTCACAACTGAGATTTATACCGGGTTTGCGAAAAGTCAATACACTGCATGTATTTTCTTAGACGTGGCCAGCGCTTTTGACAATGTAGATCCTGGCTTACTCACACTTTCCCTCAGAAACATTGGCCTTCCTTGGACCTATTGCAAATTCATATATAACTTGACTTCCTCACGCTCTATTTTCTTTAAGATTGCTGGAGAAATCATTGGCCCTTTTGTCTCCTATAAAGGAGTTCCTCAAGGCTGTATACTAAGCCCGCTCCTATATGTCCTTTATACTAACCAATTAGAAGATAAACTACATCCTCAGAGCTGTTGTCTACAATTTGCAGATGAGGTAGTCATTTATTCGAGATCCAACAATTTACACGATTGCATTTCCTCCATCCAAACCAGTCTTGACATTACCTCAGCATATCTTTTTGATAAGGGCCTCTCCATTGAGCCAACCAAGTCTAAATTAGTAGTGTTTTCTCGTAAATATTTCGACCCGAGTCTTCCATCAGTCAACATCAATTCAACTGCTGTCTCTGGAACTACTGAGGCTAAGTTCCTGGGCCTTACTCTGGACTACAAGCTCTCATGGAAACCCCACATTACATTCCTCATATCTAAATGCAAAAATCTAATTAACATGATTAAATGTCTCCGTTCTACTTGGTGGGGTGCAGATCCATCATCTTTGATTATTATCTACAGAGCGTTGATCAGAAGTTCAATTGAATATGGCTCTTCTGCCATTTCTTTTAAATCCCATCCCCTTCTAAGTAAGTTAGAAATTATTCAAAGAAAGGCCCTGAGATTATCTCTAGGCCTCAGGAATTCTTCTCCAAACAATCTTGTGCTAGCGGAAGCGGGTGAATCAATTCTCCACTTTAGATTGCAAACTCTTTCGGATAATTATCTTCTGAGAATATTCTCAACAACTTGGCATCCACTCCTTGATATGCTCCCATTGCTTCAACTTTTCCTTTTATCTCAAGATAATCACCGTTCTTTTCTTGAACTTCCTTTGCTACAATCATATAATAGAGTTTTTCAATTTAAATCGCTCATAGAGTCCTTTCCCTTTCCACCTATTTTTTCCATCATCCCCTCTCACTCGTTCCCATCTACTACCATCGACATTTCTACGGGCAGATCTATTCAATTATCGAAGGATCCCAGAGCGAGTTTTCTTTCCTCTTTTCAAAACCAGGCTATTAACTCAGTGGCGTTTTACACGGACGGCTCTAAAAAGGAGGGGAGCACTTATGTTGGCTTCGCTATTTATTGTCCATCTCTCAGCCTCTCTCTTAAGTATCGTATTTCCTCCCATTCCTCTATTTTTTCAGCAGAAGCACTTGCAATTCTACAATCTATAAAAATTATTAAAGAAAACAACATTCAAAACTCCTTTATCTTTACAGATTCCCTCAGTGTCTTGCAAACTTTGCTTTCTCCTGTCCTTTCAAGTTACTGTTCTCCTATCATTTTATCAATTCGTACCAACTTGATCTCGGCCTTTAGCTCGAATCTTAACATCCAATTAGTCTGGATTCTTAGCCATGTTGGCATTCCGGGCAACGAGGAAGTTGACTCCTTAGCTAAAGCGGCGATTAGCGAGGGAACTCAATTTCACACGTATCTCCCTCCTTCGGAATTTTTTCCTATCTCCCGTAATAAATGTTTTTCCTCAACAAAACGAATCCTCCTACTTAACAGTAATTATAAAGGGAAATTATATTTTGAATTTTTTTATAACCATTCTCGTAAACCTTGGTTTTTTTTAATTTAAACGTCTAGACAGAAAGTCTATAGTATACTTAGCAGCCAGTTTATTCAGGAAGAATCTGAACGTTTCTCCTCTCTGCATGTGTGGTTTTGAGGAAGAAGACCTCAACCATGTCTTCTGGGCTTGTCCTCGCTTTGTCGTCCAACGCTCCTCTTTAATTAACATTTAATTAACATTTAATTAACTCCATTTAACATTGAATCCCTCATAGCGAATCCTTCCTCACGTATAATCGCTCCAATAATTGCTTTTATAAACTCTTGCAAATTGGCATTGTAGTGAGATTCCATACGAGATCTCTTCATATATTCCAGTTCATATTGTGCCAGTGTTCTCGAGTGACATTTATTAACAATGGAAGTGAATTCTATGTGTCAATGTGTTCTGTTCGGTCGGTACTATAACATATAAAGCTCCATTTTGAAGTAACGTCGTCCACCAGGCGACAACAGCTCCGATGTGTACATGGCCGTATGGTTAAAGCGCATTACTGCAGCTGTGTGAAGTTAGCCGACTAATTTTAATTTTTTAAATATTTTATCCTGCCAAATGTTTGTTTGTCCTTTGTAGGTGATTGTTTGCTTAATTATAACGTTTGTCGGATAAGCCGTTTTCCAAACAATCAAAAATAAAATTTAGCGTTAATTTGGCCGGAATTTTTTTATTTTTCGCGTATTCGAGGTCAATTGGTGCTCAATCGATTCGTAATCGTTTGTAGGTTCCGAATTAATCAATCCGAACCATTGTCGGCTCGTTTTTTCATAAAAAAACCAATAAAAACGAAATTCGGTAATTTTTATACGGGACGGTCATATGACCGTGGAAAGTTAGCCGAAAAATTCTCCCTAAGGAAAAATTTCTGTCAAATTGGGGCTTAATCGATTCGGAATGTTTTGTTGGTCTCGAATAATTTAATTTCAATGTTTGTCGGTCCGTGGTTTTAATCATATATGTAAATGACCATTGTAACGACGTATAGTCTCGAACGGTCTCGAGGCGCGGTCGGGTCTTTTACTGCGCATGTGTCATTCCGAGTGAAGTTAAGATCCGTTCGTCATGATAGGGTTATGTTTCAATAGTTTTGAGTAAATTTATTATAATATATTACTTTATTTAAAAAAAAAAAGCGGTCTTGTGTTTAATTGTGTTGTAACGCTGGATGAAGGGTTGAAACTACTTTTCTTGATATGCCTTAATTCCTCTCATCATCTAGTGGGTAAAAAATGCGAAGCGGACATCATGACGGTCGGTTGCGGCCGGTTCAGGATCTTGTAACGATGAATTTCGAACTTCGTAATAAAACGGCTTCGTAGTATTATATGTCGGATAGCTTGTTAATGATTTAATTAACATTAAAATAAATAAAATGAAAGTTTTTTTGCGATATTGTTATTTATTGAAATCATTATTATACCACTCCTATTATTTGTTACATTCAGCGCTGTTCAAAGACGAGTAACGTTTGAAGAACATAAACGTTACTCAGCTTGTTCTCTGTATTCCCTTGAGGGGTTATATTCAGTATACTTATACTCTAGTGTGTACTTAACAAATAAAGTAATAAGTAATTCTAAGGTGGTAAATAACTAATGTAATTCTAAGAAAGCGGTGAAACTAATATTATCTTGAATCAAAAAAGTTATTTGATTTACTTAGTTTTACACATTTTCCATTGTTTAAACTGATTAATAATTCAAATAAGAATTTATTTGAATAGTACTCACATCTGAACGTGAGTATATCTATTGAGGAAAACTATAGGTAAAAATGATATGCCGCGGTTCTTGAGGCTATGCGTTATAGTCACTTTTAAGAATTGTCATACAGATTCGCGATCATTGTTACGATTCATGTACTATCGTGATTAACCGAGAAGCGCTCCGGCGGCATGACGGCACGTGTTCTTGGCTTGCGTTTCGGAGTAAGTACCGATTTTTCCGTAGTTTGAAATCTGAATTGATCTGTTATTTAAAAAATTGCTTTTCTTATTCAATTCCATGTCATATATTGCACACTGAATTATTTTTAAAACGTGCTCCGATTTTCTTTTCCGCCTTCTTTATACAAAGCCTCAACTAGGAGCAGTCACCTTTACGCTCGCGCTCGGACGATTCTCATATCTGTACCTCTTCCACACTCTTGGTCGATAATTTTTAAGCAAACAACGGTGCTTAGTCTTTGTTATGAACAGTTATCAAAAAACTTGGCTTTCTTAACGTCTCGATACGAATTCGCCTGGATTGTAGGTGTAATATATCTTTCTGTTACGGAGTCATTGGTGGTCATCGCGTACATAGCATACATGCATACGTATAACCTAAAAGCCTGCATCACAGATTCAACTGTAAACCTGAAACATGAAATACAAACGTGAAAACATTAACATATTCATTTGAATACACGTTATATTAAATTTGTGAATTGTTACGAGCATCCAATCACCCAACATTATAATTTTCTGAAGACATTGTTCAGTTACTTGCAAAAATGTTAATTTATACTCATTCTTTTTTTAAATATTTAATATTTTGTAAATAGATGTGCTGACACTATCTAAAAACTTATTAGTCCTCAACAGAACTTTTGGCTATCTGGATATTGACTAGTGAATAAAGGAGAATACATATTAAAAATCATTGCAAAAAAGTGTTTGTTTTATTTGAACACTACAAATATTTTCTAAATATTGTCAATTGGAGTTAATTATGATATGATATGAGAGCAACATATGGTGGGTCATGTATTTTTTTTGGAGTCATTAACTAGTCAGGGGTCTTAACAGTTTTATCACAAATTTGATTCAATACATTGATACGAAGAACCCTCTTACAGAACCTCTGTATTTACTGACGCCTGCTTATTAAAATTTCTATTTTTCTCCTGTTTTAAAACTGGAAAATTCACTTGTCGAGAAACTAACAGAACTATAGTATTTGATACATTCAATGACAAATACACATTCAATTGCCCGGGATCTAATGGCATGAGATATGTATTTGTCACAGAATCCATTTTCTCTTTTTTCAGTATGTTACACATACGTAGCACTTAGAAAATTGGTCAAAATTAACTTGAATTAATTTGAATTTACAAGCTAATCAAACCTATTTCGTTGAGGCCTTCAACTTCCTGCAACCAACCCAAAAAGCTTGTAATAGCGTTAGGGGCCTGCTATGAAGAAGAAATACAAATTAATGCAATCATGGCGACACTTATTTGGATTTGTCTGGACTTCTGGCAGCAATCGGATTATGATCAATGGAATCAATTGTATTCCAAAAATGTCCAGCAAAGGTAAGCAGTAAAAGGTTTACAATGTATTAATATTAGGGACATTTTCATGGGGCTGTGACATTAACTTTTTTATCACAGTGGTTTCTAATACATTTATCATGACTGTGTCTTATTTAGTATATGTACAATCAAATAAATTGACCACATTTTTATGTATGAAGATAATCAAATTATGGTCTAGAAATGATTTAAGCATCAAAAGTTCAAAATATTCTGACATGTTACAAAATCCCAAGATCACTATATTTTTTTTTGTAGGTTAAATTAATTTAAAGAAGCTGCTTTTTCAATAAAAGCATAACATAGTATTCAATAAACATAAGCATAGATGAATTATTATAAAATGTCTGTCCTGCAGATCAAATCTATTCTTCCTTACACAGATATTTGCGAACGGTAAACGAAGAAAATATTCAAAGTAGAATTATTTGTTGTTGGATCTAACCTTTAACGTGTATTTACAAAAAGTTTTTACAAATATTTTTGATAGAGGGAATTATACGCGTATATGTGTATCACGCAGTCAAATTTCAATAAATTAAAAACAATAGGTAATAAAATTATAAGCATTTGCACATTTGTGTATTACGATGCCAAACGATGCCTTGTAACGCGAATTGTTAACAAGTCAAGAAAAAATGCTACCTTTACTTTGTTCAATATTCGATTTAGTCAAATGGTGGCACCACTCAACATTTTTCAACCTGTGTTCCATTCTATTGTTTTCGTGATTTTGGCATATGGTGATCACATGCATCCCGCGCAATTATTACAGTTGTCTAAGTAAATAAAAGTACAAGTTGCCTCTTTAACTGTAGAAGGTACAGTAACAATAATAACATGTAATTCTATTGTTAAACAAAAGATTAGTTGTTAGAACGATACTCGATATCGAGATGCTACTACGACTCTTGCAAGGAAAAATGTAAAATTCATCAATTATCCGAATTCACATACATGCTTTAGTTTTTTTTTTTTCACATGCATACAAACGAGTGACATTCGTTCGATCAACAAAGCGTTGATCGCGCGATTTTTTTTCTTTGTATGGTAACCGTAGCCTCGCTTTTGTATAACAATGAAAAATATTATCTTTCCAGCTGCGTAAATGTTAGATACAACGTCAATATTTTGTCATTAGTTTAAGGATGTGAGTCAGCTAATGTTCAGTAATGTTTGCTGAAAAACAAGTTTTTTGTACAACACAAAATTGCAAAAAAAACAGTGTTCTACACATGATGCAAGTCTGGTAAAACTTTTCCTGATGTGTGTAACTGCTGCATGAGCCAGAGGCGCATGTGGTAATCATATAAGTTAAGAAAAAGATTTCCCAACAAGAATCGAACAATATTTGATTCTACAAGGTTTGAAAATGGGGACTTAAAAATATTTGTAGTATCAAACCGGATAAATATTTTTCTTTGTGGGAGTGAAAACCAAATCTGTGAACCAATCTCTTTTGCATGATTCAAAACCAACAAAACCAACAAAACGCATAATTGTGCGCATCTTGTTTTTCATATGGACATAACATACAGAAAGAAGAAAGGAATTTTTTTAATTGTCTGCAGAGTTATTGACACATTTACAATAATTTGTAAGAATAATTGGAATTTTTAAAAATTGTCAGCAGAGTTATTGACACATTTACAACAATTTGCGACAACCTAAAATAATTCCATCGTTCTTCTTGTATATAATATTCACACAACCAAAATAAGATCTACTCAATACAAATCGATCCAGTAATTTGTTCTAAATCATACCTAGACTGAAAAATACCGTAAATCTAGTTTCGGTGGAGATCTCATTTATACTATATTGCTATATTTAGCATAATACAAACTCTTTAATTGTTATTATAGGATTGTGGACTTCCAAATGGCCCCCCGATGTAAAGTGTCTCTTGAAGATGCTGTTGCTGTGGTCAAACTTAACATTGACTACTTTCGCACAGATGAAATGCCAAAATATTCAGATGACATTTGGAAAAAAATGTCGAAGGATTTAAATGGTGCTTGGAGTGCTGATTGCGTACGTACTGATGTAAAAAATGATAGGAGAAATATTTTAACTATTGCACGAAAACAAATGGGCATAATATTGCACCATGAACAGGATTGTAACAACAATTTCGAAAGTGACACTGAGAGAAGTGATTCAGAAGAAAGTTCCAGAAGCGATGTTTCAGAGAACTCCAGCATTCGACCGGGGAATTTAAATAATACCATAAAACATATGGTTTTAACCGAGGAGCAATGGAACAGGATAAAGCCCGTGGATACGGACAAGAAACTGAAATTGCAACCAAACATTTGGACGAATGTCATAGCTGATGCATTGTGGCTGCAATTCCGCATGCCTTGCGCATTCATGTTTAAGCGGGCGGAAGTCCGTAAATCTCCAGACGAGCTGTCCCATCTCATCAAATTCGACGGAAGCTGCAAGAGTAAAGTATGCGGCAACAAGATCAAAGGTACGGCTGAAAAAAAGATTGACGAAGAAGGTATTACGTTCGCGATTGACATGCGAGATACTCGTTCCGAGAAACACGAAACTGTGAAGCGTCCTCTGAATGGAGATAAAAGACGAGAAATTTACAAAATGCTCATGAGCGAAGGAGGCGCCAAATACAGGAAAAGCGAAGCGAGACGGGTGATGTTGCCAGGGGATGTAGAACCACCTATCATACCAAAAAGCGAGGTGCTTAGGCAAGCAAAGAAAGAAGGGAACGATTTAGACCTGGGTATCGATAGAAGTACCCAACGCGATATCATTCGATCCATTGAGGATATGTCTCTGAGTTCACCATTTAGTGGGATGATCCATGAAGTCTCAGGGTATCCATTTCGGGTACTGTATGGGTCTCCAGCGCAAATCCGCGTCTATCAAGAATTTCGTCGTTTAAACAGGAGTAACTGTACAATATCCATCGATGCCACAGGAAGCTTGGTTAATAAGATTCAGAGAAGAAACGGTACAAAGTCTGGCCATATCTTTTTATACGCGATCGTCATCAACTTCGGTGGTACTACGGCTTGCGTTTATCAAATGCTTTCGGAACGCCATGATTCTGTGACCATAATGACTTGGCTATTCAGGTGGTTACAGAGCGGCGCTCTGCCTCCTAAGCAGGTTGTCTCCGATAACGCTCGTGCACTTCTGATGGGTGCAAGTATGGCATTCAACAAGCAACCAATCAAGGCATACATTAATGATCGCTTCCGAGCCATATCAAGTTCTAGTGGAATTCCAGAAACACCAATTACATTCATTCGAATAGACGTCGCGCACTTCATACACATGATCTGTCGCTGGAAATGCTTTCAGAGTGTAAAGCAGCGAGCTATAGAAGATTTCTTTCTGCGCTGCGTTGCGTTAATGGTCGAATGCCGAAGGAGAGACGATTTTGAACGGATCTTCGTACTCACATGTGCTGTCGCCGTCCAACCAAACGAAGACGCGATGATCGATTTGGACGAAGCATCGACACCTAAGAACGCGAGAAAAATGTTGGAACTGTTCATATCGAAGGGAAAAATCATTGACTATTCGAGCGACTGCGATGTGAAGAACGGTCAAGATACACGTTTCGTCGAGAGTTCGTCGAGGAAGATAATAACGGTGAAAGTGAGCCAGAGTTGAACATTGAAAGTGGAGAAGAATCCTACATCGGAGAATGGATTAAAAGTTTATTAGCGAGGGCTAGGAAAATAGTGTTCACTGGCGAAAATCTTAACCCGTTTTACCTGCCGGATTTTATAGATCGATTTTTCAAGGTAGCTATGGAATTCCCACTGTGGACAGCGGTTGGAATGCCTACGGACATGCAACGTGCCACTTCGAGCTACGTTGAGGGTTATTTTAATGACCTTAAGACGAGGGTTCTAAAGCAGTATACACTGCCGATTTCTGCGGACAAATTTATGAAGGAACATTCGAAAGACATCGCTGGAGCAAACTGTATTATTTCTGGTAATATGGTGCATTACAACAACGATCGTCTACATGATAAGAATGTTCAAGCAGCAACACAAGAGGATAAAGATAGAAAGATGGTTGAAGTAACATGTGAGGTTGAAGAAAGACAGGAATTTGTAGCAGTGCGTGATCTCAAAGCCGAAAAAAAATTTGACGCAGCATGGGAAATTGAGAAGAAGAAGAAAATTGAGGCAGCACATGAGGTTGCAGACAGGAAGAAGGTGAAAGCACATAAAGTTAGAGCAGAAAAAGCAGTTGTCGAAGGAGAGACTGAACCCGACGAAAATGTAGCTTGTTTTGTGGAAATACCGGCAGAGAACGCTGAACAATTGATCGATTCGGATTTATTCGCTTGCGAGAATTGGAGAGGCAAAGGAGACGCACTGGAATTCAATAATAAACATGAGAAGGCCGATGAAAGTGAATCTGACTATGATATACCAGCAGATTCACTAAGCTCTCTTTATAAAAACAATGTAGACCCGAGCGAAATCGATAGCAAGTCACAGTTGGAACACTCATATTGCCAAGAAATTATATACAAAGAATTTGAGTCTGCCTTAAATCAGCGAATTGATTTTGAATCAACGAAAATTCAGATCGACGAAGAGCTAACAAGCAAACAGCCTGTGAAGACCAGTAAGTATTTCAAGCCGTATGCTGAAATCTGCCAACAAAACGCCCTAGTTACGGAAAAAAAGAAAACGCAGGTGAAGAAAGCTGCTCTATTGCGAAACGGTTCGCATTGTCCGCCGGTAATTATGGAGGGCCGTGCTTACTTCGTGCGAAATACCTGCGCCTTCGATTCATTGATCCACGTTTTAGCAATTGCTGCTATCGATGACATTCAGTATCGCGAATTTGTGCAAAATGCAACGAATAGCACTCTCAAATTCGTGAATAAATTCATCACGCAGGGTGTAACGACTACTTTGTTCGTGGATAGAGCACGTCTTCTTTGTAGTTTTTGCAAGCCGGAACCTCAGGGAGTCATTGCGAAGAAACCGAGTTCGTGGGATATAGATGCAGAGAGCAATATCAACAACATTTGCAAGGATATGTTATCATCAAATCCCAGCATCATTGATATTGAAGAGTGTTCGGTCTGTGGAATGCGGGCTATACCTCGTACTACAATCGCACAAAATCATAAAATTATATACAAGAAAGGCTTCAGAGCTCTTCAAGAGGCTTTACGATTCTGGTCTCCGTATTACAACGTTCTCTGTCGTGATGGTTGCCCCGGGAAATATACTCGCACTAGTACACCGAGCGAACACCTCCTGATCGAGCTTGACCTACGTCATCCCGATGATATAGAAAAGACACTCCAATGTACGCTCGAAGATTTCCCAAATGTAATGCAATTACTGTCGACCAAATACAGGTACGCTTAACTTTTAACAAGATAATTATAATAGATAATCGATAGGCACATTTTAGTAAATCAAATTAATTTACTTTTAGGCGTACTGGTGTTATCGAACGGTTGCCTGAACATTACATAGCTCATTGTCTGAGGACTGGGTGCTTTTGGCAGAAATTTAATGATCTAGATAAGCAACCAGGGAAATCGAGTTCAAAATCTTGCATAGAACCTCATTTCGCAATATATATTCGAGCTGCCGAACAATATTAATTCCAATTGAGGTAAGCTTAACAATTTTAAGTTTTAAGTGGCCAAAAATAATTATTCCCATATTTTTATTACCTTAAATGGTTTCTCATTGAGTATCTATTTAATTGTCCAAATTAAATTATTATTTCAACATTAATTAATGAATTACACTAAGCACCGATTATAGAGCATCTTGGTTCAATAATTGAGTGAATATACACATTAAATAAATTGCTAAAAAATTCTGTAGTGTGCAGAGAAAGGCTCGCTTTATTCTCCTTCTCTCATAAATATCATCTTCCCGTTTCGTTATTTCCAGCAGAAAACTTTTCAAGTGCCTTCAAGCACCGCTCTAGGATTGCTGCGTCCTAGCACTCGAACGTCGTATCCGGATTTGAGAACGAGTTCGCCACTCAACTGAAGAATCAGTTTTATCGACGATACGCCAGCTCCGAGAACGAGGAGTTGCCGAAGTCTAGTTGTCGTCGGAAAACTTAGCGCCAGCGGCCGCTACAACGTCCTCGTCAGTTTCGGGGTGATTATTTCGGTGCTAAAGCAGTAAAAGCTTTTCTGTTACTTCTATGTTTAAATTTGGGAATTTCAAACGCATCTGTTTTTCAGCTTCTCATCCGTGGTCGAAGATAGAGCTTCTAAGAAGTCGGTGGACTCAGCAGAAAAATCAGCGAATTCAGCAGTGAGCCAGACGGCCAACGTCTTACCAGAACGTTTCCGTGCTCCCGTTGGACTTCCTCGATTCGTAAACTCCTCGGTAGAGAGTGGAAAGATAAGAACACTGCGCCGCCAGATCGTCGTGGTGAACGTACTTCCAATCAGACTCTATTCCACCCGTTTTTCCTAATATCCTTCTCTGACAACCTCTTCGCCGAGGTAACATTTTAACGTTAACAAGACAATGAGGCGTCGATCGAGTTTCAACAATCTCATTTGTTTCTTCATTTCATACACAATTACATATGAATTATTTTTTACAATATCCTACCACATTAAAAAAACATATATTCATGTTATAATTTCTGTTGTTATTTACATACATTTGATCAAGAACACCATGAAAGAAATTATAATCGATAATATCGAAGCATAATGGTCCATATATTTTATTTATATAACATTTTCCAATGAATTTTTATGGAAACACGCAACTTGTCTTTTTTTTAGATTACATATTTAAGTTTTCTTAAAATTGGTTTAGGATATTCTAAATTAAAACGAAGTTATTGATTACATGATCTATTTTGGCGTTTTTATTTCCACCTTATACCTCACTTTACACTTTTATTCGAAAGAATCTGAAGGGATAAGGAAAAACTCCAAAATAACACGATGTTTTGTTTCCTTATAAAGGAAGATTTGCTTTCGTGAATAATAGGAGTGGTATAATAATGATTTCAATAAATAACAATATCGCAAAAAAACTTTCATTTTATTTATTTTAATGTTAATTAAATCATTAACAAGCTATCCGACATATAATACTACGAAGCCGTTTTATTACGAAGTTCGAAATTCATCGTTACAAGATCCTGAACCGGCCGCAACCGACCGTCATGATGTCCGCTTCGCATTTTTTACCCACTAGATGATGAGAGGAATTAAGGCATATCAAGAAAAGTAGTTTCAACCCTTCATCCAGCGTTACAACACAATTAAACACAAGACCGCTTTTTTTTTTAAATAAAGTAATATATTATAATAAATTTACTCAAAACTATTGAAACATAACCCTATCATGACGAACGGATCTTAACTTCACTCGGAATGACACATGCGCAGTAAAAGACCCGACCGCGCCTCGAGACCGTTCGAGACTATACGTCGTTACAATGGTCATTTACATATATGATTAAAACCACGGACCGACAAATATTGAAATTAAATTATTCGAGACCAACAAAACATTCCGAATCGATTAAGCCCCAATTTGACAGAAATTTTTCCTTAGGGAGAATTTTTCGGCTAACTTTCCACGGTCATATGACCGTCCCGTATAAAAATTACCGAATTTCGTTTTTATTGGTTTTTTTATGAAAAAACGAGCCAACAATGGTTCGGATTGATTAATTCGGAACCTACAAACGATTACGAATCGATTGAGCACCAATTGACCTCGAATACGCGAAAAAATAAAAAAATTCCGGCCAAATTAACGCTAAATTTTATTTTTGATTGTTTGGAAAACGGCTTATCCGACAAACGTTATAATTAAGCAAACAATCACCTACAAAGGACAAACAAACATTTGGCAGGATAAAATATTTAAAAAATTAAAATTAGTCGGCTAACTTCACACAGCTGCCAGCCCCAAGTCAAAAGAAGAAGAAGAAGACTAGGGTTAAGCGGACTCAGACGCTTAAGCACCCGTGTCTCTTTATATAAGTTTTGACATTTGACATAAACAAAAAAAATTAATGCATGATATTGGTCCCGATCGCAGTGTGACTGACTGACGACACCTCCGACCAATGACAGCAAGTATATAACGACGACAGTGACTGCGATATTTTCGATACTTTGGAGATATCCCGAGCCACCAACTTTTTAAAAGAGGATAAACAAGTGCAGCGTACCTAGCTAGTGACTCGAAACAAAATGACTATGTTTTCACTGCGCTATATGCAGCCAATTAAAAGATAAAAATCGAAATGAAAAAGTGGCCGACCAGCCCCATTCTTCCCTATAAATAGGATGAAAGTAGATCAGGAAAATAAAATATGGAATACGCAAGAATGTAAAGGAGGAAGAAATACATAGTGCAATGCAAATACTTTTATATCAATTACGATTTCTTCAACGTATTTATTTATTTACATGTTAAACTATTTTGAGGCCGCCGTTGCATATTAATTTAATTTAATAAACCAATTCATGCATAAAAACTTCTGTATCAAGACATTAATTTCTGAGTAATTTGTTAACGTCGTCAATAAGAATTATTGAAAATTGTCTTTATAATAATTTATACTTAATTATAGATTATTATATTATATATCAAGGGGTTAAATAACTAAATGGAGACAATGCAAGGAAGTCGCAAAATAATTTTTTTTTTTTTAAATTCGCGATTTATTTTAAAAACAAACAATAAATATATTTAAAATATGTTTTCATATAGTATATATTTTAACAATTTATTTCCACATAACAAATTATATCTACTTCATAACAGCTAGTAGTTTCAAAAAAGTGTAAACACCTAAATGTACAAGATACAAACATACAAAGATCGAATAGCGATTATAATAATTATACTTACGCGTGATGTTTAGTGGTCTTTCAAGTTATTTAGAACAAACATTGGATTGTATCCTGTTTCAACGACTCACAAATCAAAACATATCTGAATGACGTTTGTACAGTAGTTTCTGAAAGTTTGAGATGACTGTGACTACTTAGAAGTCAACCAGACAACTTTGTCGAAAACTTGAGAAAAAACGTTTGTTTTAAATGCATTTCTTGCACCTTTCAAATAATAGATGAGTCATTTTTTTTTACATTTTTCAGATATATATTTTTGTTTTTTTGTCAACTGCCTACGTTTTTACACATGCAATCAGCATGTGTGCTAAAATTATTGTCCCTTTAACCTGATTGTGTTCCGATAATTGCTTAAAAACTCTTCGACTGTATACAAAATGAGCGTATTTGATTGCGTAACAACTCTCTTCTTGTCACCTAATACTACATTTATTCAATTTTTCGATAAATTTTACCGTTGAGGTTTTTTTTTAACTTCAGGACGGGGAAAGAAACTTAATGTGCTTCGTACACGACATTTTAAAGAAGTGGGAAATCAATATTTCTCTGATGACATCGGTAACACCGTAATCTTGCATTACCCAGCAATAGAATTATCGTGCGATAGAACAGGTCGAAACAAGCCTTGTTACAGTTGTTCTTCCGGACTCCCGTAAGCCTGAAATCATGTATTTACATCCGTAAGATTTTCAACGACTAGTATAGATGATATCTTTGTTCCCGTAGATGGTAAATGAAACATCGGTACAATCGCACCGATAAATTGCGTTACGAAACCATGTGTGTAAGGGTTAGCATAAGGAATATGTGTCCGAATTTAATAAAACCCATTAAATAGAAATATTTTCAAATAGATTTGAACGAAGTAAGTATTTTAATTCGCCCGATTTCGAAATTTCTAATTCAAATGATAAAATTATATTCATTTGAAAACAATTTATATCATTTGATACGAATGGACGTCATCATAACCTTAACTATAATTGAAAGAAATCTGGATTTACATTGTTGTACTAATCCTATTTTACAAATAAATTATTTCAGAATATTAGAATACATCAAGAGTCGCGGTAGCAACTCGACGCCAAGTTAAAAAAGAAATTAATTTTGCCTTCATTATTTCTAGTTACTGAGGAAGCAAAAGCAATGACTGATACTACATTTAATGTGCCAGGTAATAATACAAGGTTGTACTAATTGTGCGCTATACTCCAATATATATTTAGAAATCATTATAAAACAGAAATGCATTTATATTTTTTTACATTTTTATGTATCTTTTGAATTCGACATTTATGTATGCAATATATATATTGCGGTTGATATGCGATTAGTTCCCTAGCGTGGGTGATAACATTGTATAGAAGATATTAATGGATTAGGCAGTCTTGTTATTTGCTTCAAAAATTTTAGACCGAGTGGGAAAACAAGGATTTATTATTTCGGTGAAATGAAATTGATAACGTGGATCAAAACGGAATCGCATACATAAAATGGATCATTTCACGCGGGGAGATAATCTCGTAAGTGCAAACAATGATGATAACAATAAGAGCCACTACATCTGCGCCGACTTGTGTACCTTCATGGCAGCTTTAAAACCAACTGTTACGAGGATTCCCAATCCGAACATAATCATGTGCGGCACGTAGCGAATGCCCGGTATATCCGGTCTCTTGGCCAGCAAGAGCTGCAGCATCGCAAGTTTTTTGTCCGTATACGGAGGATATCGGCATCTGAAAAAAAAACATCTTTTATTGTTATGGATATAAATTGTTAAATAAAAGAAAGTTTTATATATGTTGCGTCTTCGGACTCGACGATCCTGAATGAAAGAGCTTCTTAGGGGGATGCTACTCCAGCATCCCCTTAGGAGGATCTCGAATTTTATACGTTTCAATTGACATGCCTCATTACAAAATGAGGTTATATATTTTTTTTTCTGCCAGCAGGTTAGCTGCCCGAAAGAAGCGAGGGCTGCTCAAGCACGAGGTGAAAATTGCGCTCCCTCCCGCGTAGCATGCGATTTTTTTCTTCTGATTGCGTTGAAATATGACGTGATTTCTGTCGCTGAAAAGCGAGAGGAAAAATTCGACGATACCCTAGCGGATCCTAGCAACCGTCATTTTCTGGTTGCTTTACGGTCACATACAAGTAACCGTCATTATGAGGTTCATTTCCAGTTGTTTTACCGTAAAACAACTGTAATATAACCGACAAAGCGACCGTTATTTTGGAACAAAAAAGAACCCGATTGCAACTACAAAGCGACCAATATTTTAACCAAAATCAAACTTTAAAGTAACACAGAAGTAACCGACAGTTTGTTAAAAGTTGTTTTTCGGTTATGTGAAAGTTCTTCATATAACCGAATAGTAACCCGAAACGGAACATTGAGTTCATTACGGGTCACTTTATGGTTACCCGCCGGTCACTAGGTTCCTTCTGGGTTATTCTGGAGTGATTTTTTGTTCCATAACGACCAGTCACTCTTCGGTTATTTTGCGGTTCTTCAGATCCGCTAGGGTACCTAGCCGTGAGCCGTGGCGCATGGGCAGCGGGAAGATATACGAGGCAAGACTCGCTCGGGCATCGTGGCCCCTGTTTTTGCGCGCTTCGAGGTTCGCAGCGCGAGCACCGCGGTACGCGGCGGTCCCGCTGGGAACCTCGAAGTGGGCGAAAATAGGGGGCAAGATGCCCTAGGGAGTTTTGGCTCGTATATCTTGCCCGCTGCACATGCGCACTGCTCGCGGTCAGATATCGGCGACTTTCCTCCCGCTTTTCAGGGACGGAATCACGTTATTTCAGCGTAGTCAGGAGAAAACGATTTTTTTAGCACTTCGTTTCTTATTTCGTCTTGTTCTTTTTATGAAAAGATATTCTACAAAACCGAAAGTATATAGGATTTTATCATTTAAATTCGCCCAGCATGGCAATCACAACAATCAATGAGGTGAAAAATTTGACCCCATATGAATACGTAAGATAAAAGGAATATCAATGTATAACATCGTATGAAAAAACTTTGTATATCTTGAAACTTGTAGACGAAATCTGTTTTTGGAAAAAAGTTTATAGTCCACATGGTAACAACTAGTACTTAGGAACCGGGATGGGCACCACCGCGAGTTGTACCTTTAATTCAATGTTACCCATCCCTGCTTAGGAACTGCAGAAGATATTTCTACTCACGAAGCCAAAGTCTCGCCGATTACGTTAAAGTCCTTAACCAGACAACTCTTCTTGTGTACGAAGGTATCGTAGCTGAGCTGTCCATGATAGGCCCCCATTCCGGATGATCCCACGCCTCCGAATGGCAACGTGTCAACTGATAGAGGGCATTCATAGTATCGTTATTAATAAAAGACTTCTATACAATGAATCGAAGTAAAGAAAAGTCTTGCGGCAAGAACGATTCCTCATTGTTATATTGTTACTTAGGCTGCTTTGTAAATTAGGTGCTTGGCAAGTTTGTTATGTATCTAATATTTACATCATGTTATATATTAGCCGGTTAAAACATCGCCTATTTTTGGTTGAGCTTAACATTCCAATTTTCATTTCATGCAATAAAATAAATTTCATGCTAAAGTTGTGCTAATTCTTTTCAATTTTCTTATTGATGACATATTATATATTAAAATAATCGCAGAAATTCCTGTTCATTCACAATTTGTTCACCTTTGTTTGATCAATACATGCAAAGTATTTAAGAACAAAAAATAAATAAAATCGTCAGTTTTCTCAGAAACAATATATATACCATTCTTTCAAATTAAGCGAATTCTCCAGGAAACAGAGCATATTTCTTAACCACCCCATTACTATGTACATACAGAAAATAAGAAAAGTTACGACAACATTTTTCACCATACACATTACCTACACCATATTTGGAGACAAATAACGTGGACCATATTCTATTGACATTCAAATTACTATATTGAATGTTTATGAGACATATATACAATATTATTTTTTAACCGGCGGTCATTGAATTAACTTTTCTAATTAAATTATCAGTTAATGAATAAAGGGACAGCGTAAAACAAGTGTCATCACGATGACATAAAGATTGTGTGCTACAGATATTAAACCCTTTCATTACGTTCCCAAATTCCGCGTGCTAAACACGTTTCCGCCAACTTTTATACCCAAGCGGACCGGTCCGACCGAAAATTGACCGAAAATCGACGGTCGGTTTGTGCAAAAAGTCGAATGAAAATTTTACTATAAGACCTCTATTCGTCTTAGGCTGCAAAACTTTTTGGGTCGATATGCGGTTAACATTCAATAGATTGATTAATATTGAACCAAACTCTCTAAATAATCTTAGTCAAAATAAGGTGCACTATCAAACGATTGACCAAAAATAAACTCAATCCAGTATAACCATTTGAGTCGATTCATTGTCATGTCTCGAAAAGGTGACCGAAAATCTATGGTTGGTTTGTGCAAAAAGTCGACCGAAAAGCTGACTGTAGTTGACCCAATTTTTGGGTAAGTTCAAGGTCAACATTCGGCCAACTATAAGATAGTTGACCACTATTCGTCTGAGGCTGCAAAACTTTTTGGGTCGATGTGCGGTTAATATTCAATAGGTTGATCAATATTTAACCGAATTCTCTAAATAATATTAGTCGAAATAAGGTCAACTATCAAATGCTTGACCAAACATCAAATCAATCCAGTATAACCATTTGAATCCATTTATTGTCATTTCTCGAAAAGTTGACCGAAAATTAATGGTCGGTTTGTGCAAAAAGCCTTAAATTAACTGAACAGAGTACATCCGATTTAGTCAATAATTAGTCAAGTTTTTTAGAGTCGACCGTAAATTGCCCCGAAGATCCACTAAGTTGAATATCAGTCTGCAAATGAGAAGTCGACCTTAAATAAACCATTCCATTAAGGGGAGAGAGTCAGGTCAAAAAAATTGATTTTGGAAATTCAATATCATCCAAATCCTATTGCATATAAAAATGCCCAACGCACTATATTGTTGGTACTCGATTAAAGGATTTTTTACTGTTGTCTGACTTGTATATGCTTTTAAATATTATCTTAAGCAAAGATCTTAGGTTTTCCATTCTGCGCATGATACAGATCAAACTACTAGGCAGATTGGAATGGCTGACGTCTCATTTTCTTCTTCATGAACAGATACACCGGCTAAATGAAGCAGATGTTAATAAACTGTAATATTTTTTAAGTAACATAATTATTAATAAATAAATTTTATGCTATTTTCTAAATCAGTGATTAACTTTGCTTTCAGAATGAAAAAAAATAGTTTGCTCCATTTAGCCGGTGTATCTTTTCATGAAGAAGAAAATGAGACGTCAACCATTTCAATCTGCCTAGTAGTTTGATCTGAATCATGCGCAGAATGGAAAACCTAAGAACTTTGCTTAATATAATATTGAAAAGCATATGCAAGTCAGACGACAGTAAAAAATTCTTTCATCGAGCACCAACAATATAGTGCATTGGGCATTTTTATATGCAATAGGATTTTAATGATATTGAATTTCCAAAATCAATTTTTTTGACCTGACTCCCTCCCCTTAAGTCGATAATCAGTCAGGTTCTCGAAAGATGACCGCAAACTGACCCAAAAATGCCTCAAGTTGATTATCAGTCGACTAACGATAAGTAGACCTTAAATTAACCGAACGGAGCCCATTCGATTTAGTAGATAATCGGTCGTGTTCTTAAAAGTCGATCGTAAGCTGCCCCGAACATTTACTCAGTTGAATATCAGTTGACTTTAAATATTTTTTTTATATAAATATAAATTTTTATATTTATATATAAAATTCTAGTATATCTCTCTGTATTATAAAAAGATCTCGCCGCCGCCGCCGTGCAGAATAGTCCCTCAAGGGCCCCCAAGCCCGAATTATTCTAAGTCCCTCAAGGGCCCCAAGGGTGGGGGGCACCCTTGCGGCAGGCACTTCTTTTGGGGGAGATTGCGAGCGCGCGAAGCGCGCGAGCCACAATAAGATCCTAGTATATATATATATATATATACTAGGGGGGCTGCGCCCCCCTGCGCGCTGCGCGCGCCAACCCCCGCCCCTGCTCCAAACTCAGAATCTTCAAATACACACTATAAAATATTATCGTTTCTACACCACTATGAAGTAGATAATACGCTGCGTTTATTTTTAATACCCGATTTAATATCCGAAGATTTTTAATCGAAGCTTTACTTTACGATTCCATTACAAAGAAAACTCGGTTCCTTTGCAAACCGCAAAACCTCGATTAAATATTTCGAATCTATTTTTTACAATTCCATCACCAACATGATATTACTCGTCTGAAATTCCTCTTTCCCTCGGACTTCCAATAATCAGGGCTTCGGGGGCGCTTGAGAGACTTAGAAAAATTTGTGCCACGTAGAGCATACATAGGGAAGGACTTGACATGGAATGCCTTATAGGCCTATATATATATATATATATATATATATATATATATATATAGGCCTATAATATATTATATATATATATATATATATATATATATAGGTAAAACCATACATGGGGGGAGTTGTCATGCAATGCCCTGTACGCCTATATCCATAAGTATTTCTCCATTTATAATAAAATCGTCTTCTGTTTTTCCTTCCGAACGTCTTTTGTTTTACCTTACGAACGACGATTGTATTTTCTTCCCATTCCAAATTGTCCTTTGTTTCCCCTCCAGATCGTCTTTTGTTTCACGTCCCGATTGCCGTTTGGTTTTTCTCCTGATCGTATTTTGTTTCACTTACCAATTGCTTTTGGTTTTCCTCCTGATCGTCGTTTGTTTTACGTCCCGATTGCCTTTTGTTTTTTTCTCCTGATCGTGGAGTTAACCACTCCGTGTGGTTTGGCCCCCCAGATCATTCTTTGTTTCCCCTTCATATCGTCTTCCGTTTTTCCTACCGATCGTCTATTTTTTTACCTTATGATGAATGATGATGATGATGATGATGATGATGATGATGAATGATGATGATGATGATTGTATTTTGTTCCCTCCAGATCGTCTTTTGTTTTTACGGCGAATCGTCTTTTGTTTCCCTTCCATATCGTACTTTGTTTCCCCATCAGATCGTATTTTGTTTCACTTCCCAATTGCCTTTTGGTTTCCCTCCTGAACGTCTTTTGTTTTACTTCCCGATTGCCTTTTGTTTTTTCTCCTGATCGTGGAGCTAACCGGTCCGTGTGGTTAGTCCCTTCAGATCATCCTTTGTTTCCCCTTCATATCGTCTTCCGTTTTTCCTACCGATCGTCTTTTGTTTTACCTTATGATTGTATTTTGTTTCCCTCCAGATCGTCTTTTGTTTTTACGGCGAATCGTCTTTTGTTTCACTTCCATATCGTACTTTGTTTCCCCACCAAGTCGTATTTTGTTTCACTTCTCAATTGCCTTTTGGTTTCCCTCGTGAACGTCGTTTGTTTTACTTCCCGATTGCCTTTTGTTTTTTCTCCTGATCGTGGAGCTAACCACTCCGTGTGGTTAGTCCCTTCCGATCATCCTTTGTTTCCCCTTCATATCGTCTTCCGTTTTTCCTACCGACCGTCTTTTGTTTTACCTTACGATTGTATTTTGTTTTCCTTCCATATCGTTCTTTGTTTTCCCTCCAGTTCGTCTTTTGTTTTTACGGCCAATCGTCTTTTGTTTGCCTTCCATATCATACTTTTTTTCCCCACCAGTTCGTCTTTTGTTTCCCCACCTGATCGTCTTCTGTTTCCCTCCAGATCGTCTTTTGTTTTACCTCCCGATTGCCTCTACCGCACGGGAACCCCTCCTCTATCCCACGGTAACCCCTCCTCTATCCCTCGGGAACCCCTCCACTACCCGTCGGGAACCCCTCCTCTATCCCACGGGAACCCCTTCTCTATCCCTCGGGAGCCCCTGCACTATCGCTCGGGAACCCCTCCACTACCCGCCGGGAACCCCTCCTGTATCCCACAGGAACCCCTCCTCTATCCTTCGGGAACCCCACCTCTATCCCTCGGGAACCCCTCAACTATCCCACGGGAAGCCCTCCTCTATCCCTCGGGAACCCCACCTCTATCCCTCGGGAACCTATCCTCTATCTGACAGGAAGCCCTCCTCGACCCCACGGGACCCCTCCTCTATCCCTCGGGAACCTCTCCACTATCCCTCAGGAACCCCTCTTCTAACCCTCGGGAACCCTTCCTCTATCCATCGGAGACCCCTCCACTATCCCTTGGGAACACCCCTCTATTCCTCGGGAACCCCTCCTCTATCCGAGCACTAGGGTGAGTATTTGGATGGGTGACCGCCCCTAGCTCAAATTATTCTAAGTACCTCGATTCTTGACACGGCGGCGGAGGCGAAATCTTTTTATAATAAAGCGTCCCTCGTAAGAGTCAACCCCCCAAAGCGTCAGCCCCCGAAAGCGGCAGCCCCCGAAGCGTCAGCCCCCGAAAGCGTCAGACCTCGAAGCGTCAGCCCCCGAAATCGTCAGCCCCCGAAAGCGTCAGCCCCCGAAAGCGTCAGCCCTCCAAGCGTCAGGGCGTCAGTTTCCGGAGGGATATCTTTTTATAGTATAGAGAGATATATATATATATATATATATATATATATATATATATATATATATATATATATATACTATATACTGTAAGGGATTTTTGAAAATTGGCCGTTGAGATGAGGAGTGGTGGGGATCGAGGAGACGGCGATCGATCACGCGAGACTCGACAGTGAGTCACCGGAAAGTGAGAGAAACAGACGTGTCGAAAAGCCGCGCGGCATTAATGAGAAATAATAAATGGCATAAATAATTAAACACGGTGACTCCAGTTTTTTTAACGTGACCCCTCCTGGCATTCCCTTACAATGTCAGAAGTGGGATAAAAACTCAGTACGCCCATTAATTTCGAGATTCGTGGTTCGCGAAAACGTGGTCGCCGGCGGCACTTAATGGCGACGATTGCCGTTGTTGCGTGTTCGCGGCGTGACTAGTTGAGACGGCTCGCGTGATTGACCGCGTGCAGAAAACATTTTCTAGTCGAATTTCGGGCGTCGCTTTTTACCGAATTCGATGGAAATGTTTTTGTGTTGTTTTTGACTCTTGACTTTTCCGGAAGGTTCATGCGTTAGTGCGTGTCAATTTTCGCGAGCCGCCGGCGTTGTTTCCGGTTCGGCTGCCATGTCTGTGGTACGCGCGACGCGTCGGTGAGAGACGTCGCTGTACGCGCAGTACGTATACCGCATATACGACGTATTGGTGTGAGGCGTCGTTGAGCGTGTATTGGGTCTACCGCACATACGACGCATTGGTGTGAGGCGTCGTTGCGGGTAAGTTTATCGCGCGCGCGACGTATTGGAGCGAGACGTTGCCGTGTGCGATATAAGTCTCTCACACGCACCGGGTGGTGTGAGGCGTGCGTAGTTTCTGTATTGCTGCGTACGTAAACAACTTAGTGTCGTCGGGTCCCGACGGTTCTCGGAATTGTTGTCGGTTGGACAGTGTTTCGAGTTTTGAGTTTCGCGTCGGGGACTGAGCGGAGATGGAGGGGCTTAAAGTGACGGTCGCTGTGCTAAAGGAAATCGCGCGTGAACACGGTTTGTTGTCCAGCGGCACGAAAGCTGAACTTGTTAAGAGATTGCACGAGTTTGACCCGAGTGATAAGTGGTGTGACGGGATTGCGTTTAGGGGGTTAGAAAATCAGCGGGATGACACGACTGGCATTCCTGGCGTCGAAGCCATCGAGCCAGCGGGGGAAAATGAACGTTATCACCCCCTCGACCCGAAGGTCACGGTTAACAGTGAGTCCGGGCCGACCAACGTCGTACGCGATGGAGACGAACGCGAGAGGCGTTTGATTCAGAAAGAATACGAATTGATGCGGCGCGAGTTGGACTTAGTGACGCGGGAAAATCGTATGCTCCGTCAGTTGTCGGCCGGCAGTGCTGCGTTCGGAGAGGACGAGGAAGTCACTCGCGCAGCAACGCATCGGAACGTCGGTGTCAATGTGTTGAGGGAATTGGTTGGTGATTTCGACGGACAGAATGTTAGTTTCCAGAAGTGGAGCGATCAAGTGAAGCTGCTATGTACCACCTACCACCTGGACGACGCTCACGCGAGGTTGTTGGTGTCGGTGAAGCTGAAAGGACGTGCATTGCAGTGGTTCCAATCGAGGCCGGCGTATATCGCAATGAACCTCGACGAGTTGTTGAATGAATTGGGACGGATGTTCGACCACAGGCCTACACGTCTCGTCCTTCGCAAAAAGTTTGAGGACCGGGTGTGGAGACCCAACGAGAGTTTCAATAGCTATTTTCATGAGAAGCTAATTCTCGCAAATATGGTACCGGTTGACGAAGATGAGCTGGTGGATTATTTGGTCGAGGGTATTCCCGATTTATCCATCCAGAACCAAGCGAGAATTCAATGCTTCGATACTGCGGCGTCGTTGCTCGAGGCTTTCGAGAAGGTTACGCTTCGGGCAGAGTCTCGAAGCCAAGGAAGGTACGGCAGTCGCTCTCATCCGGCTGTGAAAACTGAGAACAAGCCCAAGGAAGCAGCAAGCTCTCCGCCGACAACGAAGTCAGAGGATGCCCACCACGTTACACCTCGATGCTACAACTGTAGCCAGATGGGCCACTTCGCCGGAGATTGCACCCTGCCTAAGAGGGAAAAAGGAGCGTGCTTCAAATGCTTCGAGATGGGACATCAGGCGAGAGATTGCCGCGCACCAAAGCCTTCACAGATCAGCGTCATTTCGGAGTCATCGGCGGACGACGAGTTCTTCAAGGCAGGGGACTACCTCATTGCTGACGTCGAGACGCGCCTGGACACCCTGTTGGACTCTGGGAGTCCTATCAGCTTCATCAAAGAGCGTTTTGTGGCTGTTCTTGAGCCGTATTCCGCGGTCGAAAATCCGGACAAATTCCGGGGAATTAACGACAGTAAGCTAGACGTAAAGGGGGTTGTAGTTTTGCGCGTTGTGATAGATGGGGTTTCCTGCGAATCCGTACCGCTCCTTGTTGTTCCGGGTTTTACGATGAAAACTTCTGTAGTACTTGGTCGAGACGCGCTTAAACTCCTTGGCTTTGGACTTGCGCGGTTGAGTCGGAGCGAAGACGAAAACATCAGCGAGATAATGAATATCGATGTCAACGACTCGCGGTGATTTATGCCTTGAGACGTTTCCGGGTCTATTTGCAGGGGATTCCCTTTAAAATCGTAACCGATTGTAATTCGCTGACCTTGACGCTCGACAAAAAAGAGGTCAATCCCAGGATCGCGCGGTGGGCTCTCGAACTCGAGAATTATGACAAGAAATTGGAGCACCGGGCCGGCGACAAGATGAAACATGTCGACGCTTTTAGTCGAATGGACATCATGGTAATCGATGATAACTCTTTTGAACGCAATCTCAGTCTGGCACAGAACCGCGACAGTAAAATCCGCGAATTACGGTTGAAACTCGAGAAGTCAAATGACAAGTTGTACGAGATGCGAAACGGTCTCGTGTACCGAAAGAAAGGAGAAGAACTCCTGTTCTACGTGCCAGAGGGGATGGAGAACAATGTTATCCGTAAGAGTCACGACGACATGGGTCATCTTGGCGTCGAAACATCGGTCGACGTGATTTTGAGAAACTACTGGTTCCCGGGGATTAAAGACAAAGTAAAATCACACATCTTGAATTGTCTCAAGTGTATCTCGTTTACTCCGTCGACTGGCAAGAGTGCAGGCTTTCTTAACGCGATTCCGAAGGGCAACGTTCCGTTCGCCACATGTCATATTGATCACTACGGTCCTGTTGACAAACAACGACCCTCGAAACTCCATATTCTCGTCGTTATAGACGCGTTTACAAAATTCACGAAACTCTATCCGACTAAGACTACCGCCACGAGGGAGGTGATTTCGAGTTTGTTGGATCATTTTCGCAGTTATAGTAGACCCGCTGTTATAGTCTCGGATCGCGGGACCGCCTTCACGTCGAAGGAGTTTGATGATTTTCTCGCCGAGCAAAATATACGACATGTGAAAATCGCGACGGGGTCACCAAAGGCAAATGGGCAGGTTGAACGAACGAATCGAGTTCTCGGGCCTATGCTGGCTAAACTCTCGGACAACGCTACTGGTAAATACTGGTACAAGACTCTCGCTGAGGTCGAGTTTGCGATTAATAATACGGTCCACAAGAGCACGGGTGAGACTCCCAGTAAGTTGTTGTTCGGAGTAAACCAACGCGGTGCCGCAGTAGACGTGGTCGGAGAGTTTCTCGAGCAGGAAAAAGCTGGAAGTGACGATAGGAATCTAGAAAATCTCAGACTCGAGGCGGAGAAGAAAATTGTGAAGTCTCAGGAGTACAACAAGTCGTACTATGATAAAAAACATAAAGAGCCACACCGTTATCAGTCGGGCGACTACGTTATGATCAAGAATTTCGAGAGTACTCCAGGGGCGCCGAAAAAACTTTTGCCACAGTTCAAGGGCCCATATGAGGTTTTAAAAGTGTTAAGAAACAATAGGTACGTCATCACGGACGTAGAGAATTTTCAGGCGACTCAAAGACCCTACACTGGCGTGTGGGAAGCGTGCCACATGCGGCCCTGGATTGCTGACGGAACTGGTAAAGACTGAGTTTAGGTAGTTTATTATTAAGAAGCGTGCGTTTTGAAAATAAGTTAATTTTAGTTTTGTTGAAGCGTGCGAAAAAAAAAAAAAAAAAAAAAAAGTAAAGTATGTTTGTAAAGGTCTACATTCGAAACAAAAAAATGTAAATCTGGAAAGTATAATAATAAGTTACATATTAAGTGAGCGTTAAAATAAGAGTTAGTTTGATAAGTTTGAACCACTGTGACAGAATTTAAGATAAAAGAAAATGATGAGTTGTGATAAAACAAAATGTGAAGCATAGCCCGAGGACGGACTATATGCCAGGATGACCGAGCTGTAAGGGATTTTTGAAAATTGGCCGTTGAGATGAGGAGTGGTGGGGATCGAGGAGACGGCGATCGATCACGCGAGACTCGACAGTGAGTCACCGGAAAGTGAGAGAAACAGACGTGTCGAAAAGCCGCGCGGCATTAATGAGAAATAATAAATGGCATAAATAATTAAACACGGTGACTCCAGTTTTTTTAACGTGACCCCTCCTGGCATTCCCTTACAATACTATATATATATATATATATACTAGGATTTACTAGGAGCCACGCGCGCTGCGCGCGCTCGCAATCGCCCCCTACCCAAGGGTGCCACCTCCGAAGGGTGCCCCCCCCCCCCCCCCCGAAGGGTGCCCCTCCCCCTCCCCCTTCCGCCAAGCCCTGAGCCCGAATTATTCTAAGTCCCTCGATTCTTGACACGGCGGCGGCGGCGGCGGCGAGATCTTTTTATAATATAGAGAGATGTTAGGATTTTATATATACACAATAAATGCGTATTGTGTATATATAATATAAAATAAGTGCGTATATATATACTAGGTTTTTACGACGCTATGCAGCGCCGAATGGCGCCAACGCGTGTCGCAATTTTGCAGGCAAAGTGGCGGCATTCGTGCCGTTAAGCACGCCGTGTCGTTAATAATGCAGCTTAATGCTGCAGTACATGGCGCATTTTTGACGACACGCCGTGTCATCACATGCCGCCATAGTGTCGTTACCTTGTCGTAAAATGTCTATCTGGGTTGGGGGTCCATTGAAGGACTTAGAATTTAAAAAAATATATATATATATATATTTTTTTTTTCGGACAATATTTTAATAACTTGGTTTTGATGGATAACACTTTGTTAAGAAATACTTCCCGTCAGTAGTAAAAGCGTTTCGACTTCGATTTCGAGTAAACTTTAGATAAATAATAAAAACATGTACCTGTCACATGCAAGACCGAGTCATTGATGGCAACGCCACCACTAGATGTGTTTTGGACGATCAGATATATCGTTTCCATATCTTTGCCAAATAGGTACATCGCTAGAGGTTTTTCTCTGCACCACAGAAGTCGGAGAGAACCGTTGACGTTATTATATGATCTTTATATTGCTTAAAGTCGCTATTTACCAACACTGATATATACAATTTTCGTATGTAATTAGAACAGTAATATTAACAATTCATAAGATGCAAGGCAATCACAAGGGGATTTTAAGACAATTGGAAATTACGCTATTGCAATGGGCATGATATTTCATATGATGGAGACTGAAATCGCGTCAATACAGGAAACCATGAAGCAATGAAACAGGGGATACTTGTTAATGATACGGTTAATCCCATGCTTTTTACGGTAATTGCGTAGTCGTACCTATTCCCAAGCATGCTATGTAGCATACAGTTATCGAACGCTACTAGTTTATTGAACTGTTCGGATTTTTTTTCTACAGCCCAACACAAGCATAATAAATAGGGTTTGATTCTATCGAGAGTCCTCAACCTTTGCAGCGAAAATTGGGACTTACCAGCGTACTGCATTATCGTGTCGTTGACGCAAACGGCACCGCTGCGAGTTTGACTAACAATCAACTCTCGCACTCCGTTATCCTTGGTAAATATGTACAATGTGAGAGGGCACTCGCTTCGAGGATAAAAGAAAGAATAATTGATATGGACTAAGTACTATGAAAGTTATAGATGGTCTTTTTGTTCGCTTCATAATGTTACGTTTTGTTTGACAATGCTATGAATCAAGTATAGACAGTAAACGAAGATTCGCGAGGTCTACATTTTTTTTCTTCATTATGTTACCCAGATAGACAAACGTGCTTTTTTGTTGGTCATGCAGTACCGTGCCGTCACCGTGCCGTTGTGTACGACCGAATATGACGGCACCGTGACGGCATGCCGTGCTGGCACGCCGTGCCGTCACTGTGCCGTCACCGTGCAGTCACGCCGTGCGTTCAAAATTTTTCTATATGGCACGTCGTCGTTGCCATCTAGCGGTGCCACTAGATGGCAAATGTCTAAGGCGTTTCTCGCAAGCGATTTGCAGTCAAAGTGTTTATAAAACTGCGAAGATTTTTAGGATTCGACTGCACTTGAGGGAGCTATCATCTGAAGGCGATGCTCCTTGGTATTAATTTTTGTATTCCTTTGATGAAAAGAGACGCTGGCCGTCTGTCTTTTTTCCTCAACTCGGAATTTGAGATCTCAAAGAATTAATCAAACTAAAACGGCACGTCATGCCTTCACCATGCCGACACCGTGCAGTCACACCGTGCGTTCAAAGTTTTTCGATATGGCACGCCGTCACGATGCCGTCATATTCCGTCGTACATGACGGCACGGTGACGGCATGCCGTGACGGCACGGTGACGGCACGGTGTCGGCATGTGTCTATCTGGGTAATTTCCTTGCTTTTGGTTAAAAGTGCAGCATTTGATGGATCGAGGAATTGAAAAGAGGTAACAGGTGTATGAAAACATTTGAGATGTGCCAACAACACGTTCCTATTTATATTTCAAAACAAATCCACTAAAAATATCAAAATGATGATAATAAAATAAATATCTTGTTGTTACCAGTGAGAACAACTGCTCAGAAGCGTGTTACAGGACAAAGAGCGTGAGTATTTTACACTATTAAAATCCAAACTTTTCAGTGCATTTTATGGATTGTTCAAATGACGCGATTCTTGCCAATTCTTGCGTTACTCGAAAAAACAATATCGTTATACTACGCACACCATTGCATGATAATCTTGAAACAAAAATTAATTATATTATATATTATAATTCATTATAACGTACCGTTGGTTGATGAAATTAATAGCTTCGTAGGCGTTGCTGATATTTACAATCGGTAAAATAGGTCCGAATATCTCTTGTTGCATTACAGGATCGGTCGGCTTCACATCGGATAAAATAGTTGGTGATATATATTTCTCTCTAGAATCTGTGTCGCCTCCAATCGCCACTTTGCCATTTCCTGACAGGAAGTTGACCAAACGACTGAAAACAATAAATTCATTTTTGTAACGCATGCATGAGAAGTGCTACTTCTCGTGCCTGCCGCGTGTGGCGTAATAGGCGCTTTACGGCCATCGATGCTATTTTACTTCTCGCACGCACTTCTCGCACGGGAATCACTTCTCGCACGCACTTCTCGCACGCGCGCGACATTACACTCGGTAGCACTTCTCATGCATTTGTTACAAAAAGTATTATGCGATACAGAGCGAGATAGCGATCATCATACAACGGTTGTGAAGTTGATCGCACTCGCCGCACTCGTACCACAGACAGCACTCGATTTCGGCTCGTGCTGCTATGATACTCGTGGGGCTCGTGCGATCAACTTCCCAACCTGCGTATAATGATCGCTTTCTCGCCCTTGTATCGCAAAGTACTATTATCACTCGTAAATATTATTTTTCTTTATATCTCGATCGAAAGTACGTATCTCCGGCATCAATTTAGAAGCAGAAAGTCTAAGATTTACGCATTGGTAGAACTACACGCACGCTCTCTGTTAAAGCGGGAGCAAAAATTTATTTCATCCGCGATTGCCCCAACTGCCGTCAGCCACTAGTCACTAATACGCGCTTAAGTTGTTTATAACCTGAGTAGAAATTCAGCTACAGGGAATATCAGGCCCTAGCGTGGTAGCCGAATTTAAATCTAAGGCCCCTGCCTGGCAACCTTATACGGACCTTGCAGGAAAGTATAGCATCGCATGATCAGGGCCAGATTAATTTTTCCAGATAAAGGCTGGATAGAGGCTGCCCTACTAAGCCCCTACTTATAAAAACGGCAAATAAATTACAAAATAATTATCTGCGCTCATCGAATTCGATTTATTTTGCCCTTTCTATTGGATATTCAAGCTTATTTAGTTTTCAGTACATATTAATTGCTGAAAAAAACACATGTAAATTTATTTGCCGTTGGTGGGAATCGAACCTTGATCCTCTGGGTGACAGTTCTGCGCCATAGCCCACTCGGCCATTGACATCTTAGAAAGTTTATATATTTATTGTCTATTTGAAGTATACTTAAAATGAAAACACGTCAAGACTGTAATCCATTTATTGTCACTACGATCGAAATATTCAAAATTCAAACACGATGGGGCGGTCGCCCATCCAGGTACTGGCGTTTGACGGTCAGTACCTGGATATATTTCAAAGTAATTCTAGCGGTACAGTCCCGTAAAACGTGAGTTTCAGCGAAAATTTTGAATACTTCTCGATGGGATAAAGATGTGAAAAAATCCAGCACACGCAAGGTGCTGAAAAGATTAATTTTGCATAACAATAATTTGTAAATGTTTTTAACGAATGCCGTATCTAGCCCTTACACGAACCTGATAATGTAAATGTACGGCATATTTAAAAAAAACTATGCCATACGAAGACCGTATGCGGATCTAACCAGGGAAAGTAAAAGTAAGTTGGACAAAATCTTGGTCCAAATTCCACAGGAAGACCTTATGCGAAACGGATAGGGTCGATGAATGGCATATCTATATGAGGTTACCGTATGTAAAGCCTGATATGGGCCTGATCCGGTGGAAAGACGGCATTTTTAAGGTAGAATGCCATATCTCGGCCTTACATGGACCTGATCAGGTGAACTTACGACGACCCCTAAATAAGGTTACCATATCTAGCGTGACATCAGCCTGATCCGGTCAAAAGATCCGACGGCCCCAAATAAGGTTACCGTACCTAAAACCAAAGAATATGGATATGCCTAGAAGAACACTTTCCGTACTTTCGTTGAAGCCAGAAAAGTTGGGGTGCTCGGACAAGCTTTCACCCCAGCTGCTACGATGTCGCTAGTAGCGTTGTATAGCTGTGTGCTGGACGTGTAGCTCACGTACAGAAACACACAAGCTTACACCTCGGCAACAGGCTTGGCTCCGCCTTGCATCATGCCTCCTGCGCTGCTATTCGTTTAAAAGTTGGGGTGATTCTGTCTCTCTCGCTCCCGTTATGTTTAGCGAGTCGGGGTGATCATGCTGACTCTCTCGCTCTCGTTCTGTTTAGCGAGTCGGGGTGATCATGCTGATTCTCTCGCTCCCGTTCTGTTTAGCGAGTTGGGGTGATCATGCTGACTCTCTCGCTCTCGTTCTGTTTAGCGAGTCGGGGTGATCATGCTGACTCTCTCGCTCCCATTCTTTTTAGCGAGTCGGGGTGATCATCTTGACTCTCTCGCTCCCGTTCTTTTCAGCGAGTCGGGGTGATCATCCTGACTCTCTCGCTCCCATTCTGTTCAGCGAGTCGGGGTGATCGTGCTGACTCTCTCGCTCCCGTTCTGCTCCATGGTCTTTTTCCCATCCGAAAGTGATTTTTTAATGAAAGTGATATCCGGTAAAAATTACATATGTCATCAACAATCAGTTTCCACAATTTATATAGAACTTGTCTAGAAGATAGTATACGAGAATCGAGTTGGTGTAGCAAAAAAGACGCTGGCTCCGTAAAGTGCAGTTTTGAGTTCAAAACACCATTTTTTCCCCCCTGTATGTTAATTAATATCACCAATTAATATCCCGGATATGGAAAGAATAACATACATACTAGACATTGACAAGCGATTGTAATTAACATTCAGGAAGAAAAAAAAAAAAAAAAAAAAAAAAACCCGGAGTTTTGAACCCAAAACTACATCTTTCAAGTCCAGCGTTCTACCTGCAACACCAACGAAATTCTCGTACAATACTTTCTAGACAAGTTCTATATAAATTGTGGAAACTAATTGTTGATAAAATATATAATTTTTACCGGTATCACTTTTCACTAGATTAAGTTACGATATAAATGTATTAAATTATAATGTAGCAATAGCGAGAAAAAAAGAAAATTGTTATTACTGGGTTTCGAACGCACGACGTTCCGCTAAATATGATGGAAGGTGGGGAAATTCCCCTACCTTCATCCTACAGACAGCCTTCAGTCCCAACTGTCCGCCTAGTAGGCGGAGTTAATTGATCGGTCTACCGTGGTGCCATCCTGCGGTAGATTTATACGCAGAAAGTTTTGCTTCAAGCCGTCCATAAGAAGTGTTCTTCTAGGCATATCCATATTCTTTGCTAAAACTGATCTGGACCTCGTGTGACAGCAGACATGATGCCTGATGAAATTTCTACTCGGTAACCTCAAAACGTATTTTAAAGAAAATATTAATCAAAATTATCTCGACCGACGAATCTATGGACGAGGAAGAAGTCGGCTGATCGGTACAAAGTCTTCGAGAATTATAAAAAATGGCAGATGAAACATCAAAGTTCTCTGTCAAGTTCAAAAGAAACTAATGTAGTTGTATATTTCAAAGACTTGAGTAAAAAGTTGAAACCTTCAACTTTATGGTGCATTTGGTCGATGTTTAAAAAAACATTGAATACAAGAGATAATGTTGATATTAGCAAATTTCACAACTTGAAAAATTTGATCAAAAATAATTCTAAAGGTTACAAACCAAAAAAGTCTTTAGTGTTCAAGTGGGATGAAATTATGAAATTTGTAAACAACGCATCAGACCACAGTGATTAGTTTCAAAGGTTAGTATTTATATTCATCTTTATCAATTTCTTAATTAATTTATGTTCTTATTTTTATAATAATTTAAGGTTATCCTTATATTTGGCATTTATGGGGCTCTTAGATGTGATTAGCTCACTAAACTTAAAGTGCAAGATGTAGACGATCTTGGTAAAAAGTACCTTGTGTCCATCAACGATACAAAAAATGATACTCCTCGCCAGTTTATAATTGGAGATCCTTTTTATGAAAAAGTCAAGCAATACGTCGTGATGAGACAGAAGGCATCATTTACCGACAGATTTTTTATCCAGTATCACAATGGAAAATTTCACCAAGGGGAGACACCCCACTTTATAGCTTCCTACTTAAATCTTCCTAACTCAAAATTATATACTGGGCATTGTTTCCGGAGAACAGGAGCAACTCTTTTATCTAACTCGGGTACTAATACAACCATGCTCAAACAACTAGAAGGTCGAAAATCCACTAGTATTGCTGAAGGTTACCCTTTTATTGATTTTTAGTTTATTGTTAATATCATTGTAAAATAAATCAATTATATTCGAATTTAGTTCTCTATTAAATATCCAAGTGATACTTATTTAGTTTTATAAAAATTTTATTTATCACCAATTCACTTATTTGCAGGGTATGTGGAACATTCAGTAAAGAACCGGGAAAAGATTTATGAGAGCATAACTCGTGCATCCGTATCTGCCTAAACTAATCCACAAACATCAACTAGTTCGGCAACAAACGTCTGTTCAGCTAAAGTAGTAATTTCAGAAAATGGTAAAAAGTCTACAGATGCAGAAATGGATTGTAATAATTTCTCTGATGAATTTGAAATCAATGACGAGGATCTAACTAAAATTGATAAGCTGGATCAACCTGAAGTTATTAGTAGATCACCGACACCTACTTTCACAACCGCAAACAACAAACGAATACTTGTAATACGTAATAAACAATCGACACTGCCTAACATTTTTTAAGTAAACCACCAATTACAGTTTTTAAAAAAAATCAGAAAATCAACCACCGGGAAATCAAAGTAAACTTATTGAAAGTGGAACTCATCATCATGCAAATGAAGAAAAATCGAAATCTTTGTCAACTAATCCATCTGTTAACAAAAATCCATGTAATGTATATGAAAACTGCGTATTCCATGGAAATACAGTAAATAATTTTTATTATTCATGTGATCATAATAAGAATGATAAAAACAACAATATGCAATAAGACTCATCGTTAAAAATGATACAATTTTATCTTTGATTATTTGGTAATACATTATATACTTGTTCCTATATTTGTAACCTAGAAGTTTAAAAAATGGTATAAGTGAATATATATATATATATTTTTAAAACTATAATTATATTTGCTATTCTCACCCGGTGCGATGGTCTAGTGGTCATTGTACTGGCCTCTATCCAGAGCATCGGTAGGTCGCGGGTTCGATTCCCGGTGCCGTCGATTTTCGTCGAAAATATAAATACGGGCGCGATGAAGCTCCAGATGTATACATGAGACCCACACAGGTATTTCTACCTGCGGAGGTCACATGTAAACAGCTGTAGTCCGTGTTTACGTTCTCGACGAAACGTGACGTAGCTCCGGTGCCGTGAGGCGAACTCGGGACCGGCTATATCGGCATAGGTTTTCCGCAGTTTCCCTATGCCCATGGCAGAAATGCTATGGCGAATGCGATATAGAGGGGGAAGTCGGATGCGACCGCATGGGGGCCTGGTTACTGATCCGGACCAGATCCTCAGGGGGGACTGGCTACTGATCCGGGCAGACCCTGCAATAGGTGTAATGCCTCCAGGCGGCGTAAAATGCGAATAAAAAAAAATAAAAAAAATTATATTTGCTATTCTCTTTTATTTGATGCCCCCCCCCCCCCCCCCCCACCCACAGGACTCGCTTCACTCATGCCGGCAAATGTCGGGGCAGGCATCAAAACATGAATCTATCAAGAGCCGCGGCAGCGTCTTAAGACAAGTACATCGTACTTTCGATCGGCTATAAAGAAAAATAGTATACACCACACGGGCAGAAGATGGATAGCGTCATGTTGCGCAGTGCAGGAATTTCGAACTTTCTGCCCTTGTAGTGTAATATACTATTTCGTATCACCTAATAAGTAATCTGCATTTCCATGTAAAAATTGAAGATGAATATTTTCCAAAATTATAATATTTCTGCTATTTTGATTCAGAAATGTGTTTAGTATTTGAAAAAAGTCATTTGAGGAAATTCGTTAAGGAGGTTGGGTCGCTAGCCTCGGGAGAGGTAGTGAGTGCGCGACAGGTGCGTGAGCCGGCGTGTGAAATCCCAAGCGTTCCGAGATAAACTGGGAAGATCGGTTTAGCCCGTACTATCGCAAAAATTAAAACGGCACTTCCAAATTTAACGTTATATTTTCACACTATCAACATTTTCTATGCTGTAAATAGGTGACGGTTCCATAACCGCAATGTTCACAGATAAAAAATGGTCATAAATCATACGTAATCAATTGAGTAGCAGTTAGTTAAAACGATAAGATATGTGTGCTAAGATATGTGTGTATACGGTTTAAACATTCAGTGATATCTATGATAAAAAATTGTGATGTATACGATTTAAACGTTTTTGTTAATTTGCATGATTTAAAAACAAGACTGCAATGAAGAACTTTGCAAATTGCTTCCTCATTATAGTTGGAGTTTTACAAGTCCACTTCTATGAGGAAGTATGTTAATCTATTTTAGCTTCCTCATAGAAGAAGATTTGTAAAAATCCAACAATAATGAGGAAGCAATTAGCAAAGTTCTACTGCGCAGCCTTGTTTTAAAAACTTTTGAATGGCGTTATTTTGCCATAGTGTAAGAGTGTGTTTATCGGGCAAACCTCGTCTACATATAACATAAACCTTGTTTAATAAAAATAACAGTCTACTTGTGGACCAAATTTGAGCCCGATATCTCAAAAAGTGCGGAAGTTAGAGCACGAACAAAAAATTCAAAATGGCATTACTTTTGAACATCTTGACGGATTAACTCCAAATTCAATCCTATACCTTGTTTAATGACTGTTTACTCGTGGTTCAAATTCGAGCCCGATATCTTGAAAATTGCGACGGCTATCGTGTTAACAAAAAATTGTGCACATACGCACACACATACAGACATTTCGGACAAACCATTTTTCTTAACGTTTTAGACCATTTTAAGTATTCTGACATGAAAATCCCAAAAAAAATTTTTTTGACGAAAACAAAGCTTCCTCTATGAGAAAGCAAAAAGAATGCAATACATCACGTAATATGTTTACTTTCGACTGCCCGCAGGGCAAAAAAATGGGAGTATGTGTTTCACCGGCATATGGCACGAATATAGCTATTTCTATTAGTACAATGTTGTCGGTTAAAACGGTTGAAGATGTCTTAAGAGAACTTGGTACACAGGTTCTGTGAAGCGGATCATGAGTCTTTTTCATAGAGTGTACTTACTGGGTGCGATTTCCGAAATATATGAGCGTTTAAACAAAAAATCTGTTTGAATACATCGAAATGCCACAAGATCGCCACCATTATTGCGTATTCAGTAACTCACTTCACAGCGCACAGGGATTTCTAATACTTCACCATAAGTAGTAAGTTGACGGACCACGAAATGGACCAAAAACGGACACGTCCATTGAGGAACGAAACGGGCTTAATCCTTTTTTGGTTGCGGAAACCGAAAAAGGTTCGAACTATTTTTTTCAAGATAATTATTAACTGTGATGCAATGAACGAAACGACACTATTTTCATCTTTTGATTGCATATCCGGACTTATTTGGTAGTTTGGTTATTTGATCGCGGATAACAATTAAAATAAAATAAAATAAAATAAAAGAAATAAAAATAAAAAATAAAAGAATCTAAGCTTTAGATCACTCGGGTATTCACACCTTTATAAGAATCTATTTCGATTGTCTATTTGAAGTATAAGGGAATTTCAAATATGTTATGACATTTACGTTTGTATAATTACGTCTAAAACGTGCGATTTATGTACTTTATACATGTGTCATGATGAGAACTTGCAGAATCTATTGCGAGTCAATATATAACGATTAAAATAATCAATTTCGATGAAAATTTATTAAATGTGTTTATATTTTAATAACTCCAGATGCGATCACGTAAATGTCTAAGATTGTTTGACGTTTAAAGTTTCTTTACACTTTAAGTAGACAATCAAAATATATATTTATAAAGATAAAGATGTGAATAGCCTTGTGGTTTAAGGCTCAGATTCATATCCGCAAGGTTTCAGGTTCGAGTCCTACCGATGATCTAAAAAATTTACATCTTTTTCCGCGATTAAATAATACCAATCTGACTAATAAGTAAAAATATAAAAGTAAAAATCAAAATAAAGTCGTTTAGTTAAACGCAACAAAGTGAATAATTTTTGTCTAAAAAAAAAGTTTGGTCCTTTCTTGGTTTTTGCAACCAGAAACGGTCGCATTAACAGAAAAAAGCGGTCAGTTTTACTGTTTTTTTGTGGTCCGTTTCGTTCACCAATGGACGTGTCCGTTTGTCGGTTCGTTATTGGTTTTTTTTTTCTAAAAAGCAGCGGACGGACAACTTACTAGGGTTATTTTAAACACAATGAAATAAGAATAATTTTATAAAAATAAAAAATGAGTATAATTAATTAACAAATTGGGTAAATAAAAAGTGTGAAATAATATGCGAATCATTATTATTCCACAACTTTTTATTTATCCAATTTGTTTAATATTATTATTAAGAAATAAAAGTTTTTTGTGAGCTACAAGACTTACTTGAAATGATTGATGCTGACGATTCGACAAAGATCAGGACTATCTTTGGGATTATCACCGTACCACTCTTTCAGAACTTTACCAGCTTGCTCGACGAATTTGCTTTGAACTTCTGGCGTGCACAAAATGTAGTCTGGCGCAATGCATGTTTGCCCGGAGTTTATGAATTTTCCCCATAAAATCCGTTTTGTTGCTACGGCGATATCCGCGGTCCCGTCTATATATACTGGGCTAAAAAACCACATCTTTGTTCTCTCCAATCCGTCTGATGCAAATATCCAGTTTAGTTTGATTTACAAGTTACGATACCTTTTGCCACCCAATTCCAAAGTAACGGGGGTCAAATATTTGTTAGCCGCTTCACGAACTATCTTTCCGACAGTTGTTGATCCCGTGTAAAAGATGTAATCGAATCTCTGTTTCAAGATTTCAGTTGTTTCTGGCACACCACCCGGAACAACGTGGAAGCATTCCTGAAAAGTTGGTTAACAATTTAAAAAACGTATCGGCGTTCCAGAAAATAAAAGTTATTTTTTAATTTTATTTTTGTTATTTTTTATTTTGTATTTCCCCCCGTTTGGAAACATTACGCCTATTGCAGGGTCAGTAGCCAGTCCCCCTGGGGGTCTGGTCCGGATGAGTAACCAGGCCCCCATGCGGCCGCATCCGACTTCCCCCTCTATACCGCATTCGCCATGGCATTTCTGCCATGGGCATAGGGAAACTGCGGAAAACCTATGCCGATATAGCTGGTCTCGAGTTCGCCTCGCGGTACCGGAACTACGTCACGTTTCGTTGAGAACGTAAACACGGACTACAGCTGTATACAGAAAATAAAAGTTAATCAAAGGGAAAACGGTAAAAGAGATCCGTAAATGCATTTTAGGCAAGAATGCATTTTTTTGGCCAATTCAATATTAGCAAACTTTCAATTTACCTGTGCTTATGAAAAACTATGTAGCATAATATTCGAAATTTCATATCGGTGAAGTTTGAAACGTTTCAAAGTTGAAACGGTATTCGACTGTTTCTGCCAGCGCCAGCGATGCCAAAACGATTACAGACATGATTTTTAATTTATTACTTATAAAGGTCTTCCACAGGGTCTATTGATTTAGTGGTAGTCTTACAATGACCGGGCGACATTTTTAAGCCTAAAAACGCTTGTCCTAAAGTGAACAAACCCTTTCTTCATATCGAAAAAAAGTGATTTTTCCCCGATATGAAGGTCTTCCGCAGGGTCTATTGATTTGGGGGTGGTCTTGAAATGACCGGAAGAGTTTTTTACATCTGAAAACGCTTATTTAAATATGGACAAATCTTACATTCATAGTGAAAAAAATGGTTAAATCTGATAAACACTTCAGAGTGTGTGATTTTTCCCCGAAATGAGGGACTTCCGCAGGGTCTATCGATGTGGTAGTAGTCTTAAAATGACCGAAAGAAGTTTTTCCATCTGAAAATGCTTATTTAAATATGGACAAATTTTTCCTTCATAGTGAAAAAAATTGTTAAATCTGACAAACACTTCAGAGGGTGTGATTTTTTCCGAATGTGAAGGTCTTCCGCAGAGTCTATCGATTTTGTAACGGTCTTAAAATAACCGGAAGAGTTTTTTCCATCTCAAAACGCTTATCTTAATATGGACAAGTTTCTCCTTCACTAAGTAATAAACTAAAGACCATGTCTGTAACCGCTTTGGCATTGCTGGCGCTGGTAGAAACAGTCGAATACCGTTTCAACTTTGAAACGTTTCAAACTTCACCGAGATGAAATTTCACAAAAATTGAAGAGACCATATTCTTAAAAACAGAAGAAAAATAATTAAAACAGCATGAAATTTGAATTTCTGCATACGTTTTGTGAATAATTACATCAAACGAAGAAGAGCCTCTGCTTCACTTCTGTGTTTAAATCCAGCTCAATTAGTTAAACTTTTCTTGAGTTATAGGTGATTGAGTTTTCGAAGCTCTACACATACAGACACATCATACACACGGCCATACGAGTATTTTTTCTTGAATCCTGGCATGAAATTCTCGAAATAAAAAAATGCATGCAAACAAAGATTCCTTCTCTATGAGAAAACAAAATATGGTAATAATTTCTATACTATCGTGGCAATTGAGATTCATTCCGAAAATTTGGCGATACTTGCCATACTTGTGTGTTGGAAAATGTGATAGATGATCTATCGACTTTTAGAAATATCGTCAAAATGCGTAATATATCTCAATTGCCACACGGATCTGCAGATATCATTCCCATATTTCGTTATCCGAGTAAGCGCGGCTTTCACATACATTGCCCGCAACTTTCGCTTAAATTGTCCTATATTTAGGACTATCTTAATGTCGGTATAAACATAATTTTTTAATCTTTCTAAGCTGCAAATGAAATTGTGAATGCCCATGTCTCATAGTTCTTATTTGTGGTTAAGAGGAGTCGAAGGTATTTTGTATTTTTTAAAAATACTTACGTTGTCCAAGTATTTGGGAATCAGACGAGTGAGTAGAGCTGATGTCGCTACGGAAACTTCAGATGGCTTGAGGATAACACAATTGCCAGCTGCTATAGCGCCAAACATAGGCACAAGGCATAACTGAATCGGATAATTCCAAGCACCAATCACGAGTACAACGCCGTAAGGGTCTTTGTGGATTTCCACAGAATCTAACATGTTGATCAAACCTTTCGACGGCTGAAATAACATTTTCTTATTAATGAACCATGAAAGTAGTGGGATTTTGTATGTTGTACGGTGGTAATCAAGTGCTTAATACCAATATAGGTTATAAATCAACCACCCATTATATGAGACATTCCACAGCAATTCAGCCATCCGATATTTCAATATTCCCAAAAAAATGTTGTAACTTTGCGGTATTGTAAAACTATAATCCCTCAGAAAAAGTACTAAATTTCAAGAGCCTGACTTATACTTTTTTTTTGTTTTGGTGATATCTCGATAACCCCAAAGCGTATAATAACTTTTAAAAGAACAAAAGTTCACCTTTTTTTACGTACTCTTTATATAATTATTTTTAAAAAAATTTTAAATCACGTCAAATTTAATTACAGGTTTTTTTCTGTTTTCATATATTTTTATGTAAAAAATAACTATGTTTAAATAACTATGACTAAATATACGAGAACGCTAAAATTAATAATTTTTGTGAAGCCTAAAAATAATTTTGAGATTATTGACATATCACAAATGTATTATTGCTCTATGTTAATAATCATTCACAGTCGTTAAGAGGCAGTGGAACTTCCCCCACCACAGAACAACACAGATTGGGCTTGCATTTTGAGGGAATAAGCGGAAGTATCGTAGAATTGGGCGAACCTTCTGACTCCTCAGTCGATTAAGAAGTTTTTTTGTGAGAATTAAAAGAAAAATAGTGCGTGAGAGACAGAGCTATGTGCGAGAGAGACAGACCTATAGGCGTTTAACATTGGGCGAAGAAATTCTCACCGGTGTATCACATGCACTTAACAGGTTTTGATCAGTGCCATAATTGGGTTTTTGAACGTACATTTTTTTTTGGTTATTTTTAAAGTTTATATGCATGTTTTAAATAAAAATGCTTTTAACATTTTTTTTTGTTCAATATTAACGAAAATATAAACATTACAAAAATCATGATTTAAATTCGACCGACGACGCGCCGGAAACACCCGAAGTTGCCAGAGCCGATTGTGACGTCACGATGTTACATGACATATAGAATTTCCATTACAATTTATGATTTATAGCCGAAATGGCAAAAATAACGACGTCCAGGACGTGTTTTGTACCTCTGTGTACTAACACAACAAAAAATACACCGAATAAAGTTTTCGCGACAATGCCACAAGATGTGAAACTTCGTCAAAAATGGTTTAATGCAGTTCGGAGAGACAACCTCAAAAACAGCAAATCGACCTTTTTTTGCTGTGAAGATCATTTTAACGTAAGTAAACATTTTCGCAGCCTAAGTATATGATTTAAGGTTAATAACGTGTAATCTATCTTTGTGCCTCTATTATTAATATTTTCTATTTACAGCTGCGAGAGGATATGGAAAATCATCAATGCTACACGATGCTGGGTGGTCCAGTTAAAATGAAGAAAAATGTAGTTCCACATAAATTCGAATGCCAGCCTGATCGTAAACATCGAACATGTTCTGTACCACGTCCTGCAGCAGAGAAAAGACGGATGGAAGTAAATGAGATTCTAACTACTCCTTTGACAAATCCTGTGGTTCCAATGCAGCAGACTCCAGCGAAGCAGACCACTTTGACAAATCCTGTGGATACGACGCAGCAGACTACAGCGAGGCAGACTACTTTGTCAAAACTTGTGGATCTGACAACACGGACTACAGTGGAGCTGACTACTATGACAAATCCTATGGAGGCAACACAGCAGACTACAGCGGAGCTGAATATTTTGACAAATCCTATGGAGGTAACACAGCAGACTACAGCGGAGCTGAATATTTTGACAAATCCTCTGGATGCAACACAGCAGACCACAGCGGAGCTGACTACTACAGGCACAGATGAGCTGCCAACAGATAATTTGCTAAATTTTTCACTGGAGGAACCCTTTTCTCAGCGTAAAATTGACAGTCATGTTAAAGATGCAAAAAAAATATTGTGGGACAGTGCAGTATTGGTGTACAGGTCAACATTCTTCCTCACTATCGCAGTATTCGTACTATATGTGTAACATTCGATGAATGTACTTCCCCAATTAAACACCATAAACATATCTAATTTTGGCAAATTATTTGAATTTCCCTTCACGAATCCTTTTTTACACATCACAGTGCGTTGGTATTTGCACAAAATGTAAAAATATTAACAATTTACAATCGTTTTGGTCGTTTGCGATCGAGCTATGCTGGGAGCTGTACGGAACACAGTCTCCAGCGTTCGCGCGAACTCAATGTAACATCGTGACGTCACAACGCTGTACGCCAATCGCGTGCCGTTTCTCGATCACGTGACAAATTTGAATTTTTACGATTATTAAATTAATAATAATAATGTACAGGCTTGCATAAAAAAGAATCTGTTAGTACTTTCGCGTTTTGGTGACATTAATGCACCATTTGAATTTAAAAAAAAATTAATTTTTTTTTTTTCAACAACCCAATTAGGCATATGAAGGCCCTGTGCAGACCACCTATTTGGCGCCCCTCTTTGCCACAAATTACGCGAGCGATAAAGTGCATAAACCCTGTCTCCAAAGAAGAGGGAAATAAGAAAAAATTGTTTCATTGAAACTTTTTTTGCAATTTTGTAATAATTAGACAAAAAAATTGCATAAAGTTCTTTAAAACCCAAAAAATCTTTTTTAAACAATTTAAAACAAAGCAATATAAATATGAAAGAAAATACCTTAACATCTAACACGTCTTGCCTTCGCACTTGCAAAATCGTCTATTACGCTGTTGTAATCAATATTTTTTGCTATTTCATTTTTATTTGCTAATTTAGCCAGGTTTGTTAATCGTTCTTGCCCTATGGTTGATCTCAGGTATGACTTTATCATTTTAAGTTTGCTGAAAAGTTGACATATATGTGCTGTCTAAGGAAATATGTAACAACGACAAGTCCCGAGCTGACTAGAAGCGCATGTACGTATGCTCGCAGTGTACGCACGTTCCGTGTCCCAATAGCATGAATGCGACAAACTGCCAATCGCGTAAACTACAATTTTGCAGCTTTCTCAAAGAATAGTTAGCCGCTGTAACTGATAGGTGGCGCTTATACATTCAGGAAACATACTACCGGCTGGTAACTCTGATACGAGCGAAGATTTCTAATTTTAGTTGCTACATCTCGAACCCATATGTCATCCACTTGCTTTGTGTTTAGGGACCCGATTATGCTGAACTCAATTCACATATAAACTAACTGCAGATCTTAAAAATCACAGAAAAAAATAGCGCCCTTCGGCATCTGCGCCCTGTGCAACCGCACACTCTGCACATGCCTAGTTACGACACTGGTTATGATACACCGGCAGGAATTTCTTTGCCCAATGTTAAACGCCTATAGGGCTGTCTCTCTCGCCCATAACCTCAGTTTTTAGTTTTTCGGTACTCCTGAATAAACGGCTTTGAGTGTCGGGAAGCGAAAAGCTTAGCCCAATTGTACCATCCTTCCGCGTATTATCTCGAAATGCAAGACCAATCCGTAGAGTTATTTGAGAGAAAACAGCTTTTGAAATTTTCTGGCTCTTAAACATGTAAAGTACTTCAAATAAATTATTATTATATCGTCGATTCTTGTTTATTATAATAGTATTTTATAAAGTCTGCAATGTACCTTTTCAAGAGCGGACCATTCCTTAATATGCATCAACATATGTTTTATGTCATTTATACAATAATCTATCTCCAGAACTGCCGACTCAAATTTACACTGAAAAGTAAATATCATTAGATATTGGTTCACAAAGAAAGGTTTATATATAATGGTAAATGTGCAGCAAACTAACCCTTCGCAAATCCGCATAAAGCGCAGCGTGCATTTCCGCTCTATTTTCCTCAATCAATTTTTGGAACAATTTCAATTGTTGTATTCGAAATGCAAGAGGACGTGACTTACCGGTAAAAAAGGCATCTCTCGTTTTTTGCACAAGCTGCAAAATGAAATACAAGATGTAACAGATCTGATAATTATATATCCATGAGTTCTTAAATGTACGGCAATTGATTAACTTACGTCTGCGTAATTCGTAGTTGCCATTTTTTCGTTCATTTGTGCTGAAAAACAATAAAATTTATATTCTACTGCAATCTTTGTTCGTTCGTTAGAATCAAAGGCGTGATGGAAGGACAAAAAGAAAGTTTATGCAGGCCACGTGTTATGACAATAATTGTAATGATTTCTTCATTAAGTTACGTTCCGCTAAAACAAAAAACTCCCCCAATGCGTGCATATGGTTTCATAAATAATTTATATTTCTAAATCGTTGACAATCATGGACAGGTATGGCAAATCTAGCAAAACTAAAAAAACGCTAAACTAAACATTGCATAATCTTTTAGTTCAAATTAAAAATTTGCATATTTACATGTATATTTCCTGCACCAATGCAAAAGAAGATACAAAGTTCAATCGTGCACATTGCTTCCTAGTTTACTATGTTCGCCTTTCACATAATCTTATATATGAAAAAGTATAAATAGCTCTGTGTGTCGTGAAACACGCGAATGAGGCAGAATATGCATTTACTGATTGTGCAATCTTTTGCTGCAATTTTTCGCTTCCTCATAGAGGAAGCTTTGTTTTCACGAAAAAAATTTTTTTCGAGATTTTTATGTCAGGACACTTAGAATTGACCAAAACGTCCAGAAAAGTGATCTAGAAAAAATGTCCGTGTGTGTGTGTGTGCGTGCGCGTGAGTGAGCGAGCGTGCGTGCGTGCGTGCGTGCGTGCGTGCGTGCGTGCGTTCGTGCGTGCGTGCGTTCGTGCGTGCGTGCGTGCGTGCGTGCGTGCGTGCGTGCGTGCGTGCGTGCGTGCGTTCGTGCGTTCGTGCGTGCGTGCGTGCGTGCGTGCGTGCGTTCGTGCGTGCGTGCGTGCGTTCGTGCGTGCGTGCGTGCGTGCGTGCGTGCGTGCGTGCGTGCGTGCGTGCGTGCGTGCGTGCGTGCGTGCGTGCGTGCGTGCGTGCGTGCGTGCGTGCGTTCGAGCGTGCGTGCGTGCGTGCGTGCGTGCGTGCGTGCGTGCGTGCGTGCGTGCGTGCGTGCGTGCGTGCGTGCGTGCGTGCGTGCGTGCGTGCGTGCGTGTGTGTGTGTGTGTGCGGGTGTGTGTGTGTGTGTGTGCGGGTGTGTGTGTGTGTGTGTGTGGTGTGTGTGTGTGTGTGTGTGTGTGTGTGTGTGTGTGTGTGTGTGTGTGTGTGTGTGTGTGTGTGTGTGTGTGTGTGTGTGTGTGTGTGTGTGTGTGTGTGTGTGTGTGTGTGTGTGTGTATACAACTCCGAAAATTCGAACGCCGATAACTCAAGAACAGCTCAAATTTGGCACACTAGTGTAGAAGCAGACCCTCTTCAACTGTAGCAATTTTCGACAAAATCTGTGCGAAAATTTCGATTTTATGCCGTTTGAATTTTTTGAAAAAAGGACGTGGTCGCTCTAACTTTCGTAGAATTTAGTCTATTTTGCTAAATAGTTGGTTATAAGTGTAGGTGCGCTCAATGCTGTTTGGTATTGAATTTGGCTCGAATCGGTAAAGTGGTTCAGATTTTATGGAATTTTGAATTGTTCAAAAAATTGACATTATCACTCTATTGTAACTTTTACAAAACTTGAAATAGCGAGCTCAAATTTCGTATATAAACGAAACAATATTCAGCCATTATATATGTATAATTTAGTGAGAAACGGTATGAAATTTGTGATTTTATGGAATGTTGAATTATTTTTAATAATATACGTTATCACATTTACTTTCGAAAACGCTCTAATAATAACGGAATAACGAAATGGAAAAAGCGAATTCACATCATGTTTATTTATCTAATTCAAAAAAGGATGCAATGTAGCACCTTGCACATTGCTTCCTCATTATTTTACGCTTTTTACAAAGCTTCCTCTATGAGGAAGCCAAAATTGAATAACATACTTTTTTGCTTCCTCAGAAACGAAGCTTTGTAAAAAGCGAAAAATAATGAGGCAGCAATGTGCAAGGTTCTTTGCATCCTTTTTTTCAAGTTTTTCATGATTTTTATTTCAATGAAGTCGAAATTTATAGAGCGGGTAGATCGGTCAATTCTCCCAATTTTTGCTTCCTTACACAGGAAACTTTGTTTTCATGAAAAAAAATTTTTTTTCGCGATTTTCATGTCAAAACGTTTAAAATGGTTTGAAACGTCGTGTGTGTGTGTGTGTGCGTCTGCGTGTGCGTATGCGTATGCGTGCGCGTGTGCGTGCGTTTTTGGTATTGAATTTGGGCCAAATCGGTAAAGCGGTTTGGTTTTTATGAGATTTGCTATTTTTTCAAAAAAAAATCGGTTTGCTCTAATTCAGGTTAAATTTCAACTAATCGACTAAAATTTTCTACACAGGAAAAATAACATTCAGCCATGCTACGTACCAAATTTGGTGATGATCGGTAAAGCGGTTCGGATTTTACGTGATTTTGAATTTTTAAATAATTTGTTGGTGTCGCTCTGGATTTTGTAAAACGTCAGATATTATCAATTTCGTCAATAATTTTCATCTTTCGCACAGCTTCCTCTATGAGGAAGCCAAAAATAAAATAAAGAAACTTCCTTATAGAGTCCCCAGATAGGAATATCTGGTTACGGGGACAACTCGGTGGCGACACGGAACGGCTCGCCTTGTCGGCACGGTGCCGTTAGGTGCTTTCAAATGTGTGTGCATTGTGACAGCACGGGGTGCTGATGCTGCACTGAGCTCCCACGGTTTCAGTACGTCGTGCCACTGCAAAATGTGTTGAACCCCCAAAAAACACAATGCGTAAAAAAATTGAGACAAGAACATTTACGTGAGTGGTATCAACACCCCAATAAAAAACAGTGTTTCAAAAACTTGAACCATAAAAAATGTATCAGCACAAAAAGTTGTGAAATAAACTAAAAATATCTGCAGCATTCAAGTACATGTTTTTCAACATATATTGAAAAACATGTACTTGAATGCTGCAGATATTTTTAGTTTCTTTCACTATATATATATATATCTATACTATACTATAAAAAAGTATGGGCTGACGTTTTTTGGGGTACTGACGTTTTGGAGGGCTGACGCTTTGGAGGGCTGACGTTTTAGAGTTTGACGTTTTAGACGTGTAGAGTAGAGTAGAGTAGAGTAGAGTGGAGTGGAGTGGAGTGGAGTGGAGTGGAGTAGAGTAGAGTAGAGTAGAGTAGAGTGGAGTGGAGTGGAGTGGAGTGGAGTGGAGTGGAGTGGAGTGGAGTGGAGTGGAGTAGAGTAGAGTAGAGTAGAGTAGAGTAGAGTAGAGTTGAGTAGAGTAGAGTAGAGTAGAGTGGAGTGGAGTGGAGTAGAGTAGAGTAGAGTAGAGTAGAGTGGAGTAGAGTAGAGTAGAGTAGAGTAGAGTAGAGTAGCCAAATGGTCTTAAAATACAAAATAATCTTAACGACGCGAACGAAATTGAAAATATTGTATGGAAAGAAATATTTCAGTAACTATCTTATCCTCATTGTAATTAAGGACTCCTCATTTGGGCTCACTTCGCACACCAATGTTAACCATTATTGTTCCTTTTGTTTTGGGTCTCCTTCTTTTCCCTTCCACCGAGGGATCTATTTCAAGAAGAATGACGTGAATACGTTTATCTACGACGTCACAAAAAAGAATCACGCGTTTCCTACAACATACGGCCGCAACTGAACCATCCCTTATACTCAACACTTTGCGACGATTTCGCATTTGAACATTGCGAGAGTTTGGCATCATTTCGTAGTGTTGGAGCAATGTCGCGCAGTATTTAGGTAACAGAACGTAAAGACGTAATAGAATCAACCCTAATATACATATTGACCTTTAATGTCACAGGTCGATAACGCATGGTGCAGTGGGTAGTTTTGGAACAATTAACGTTCCGGAACTTTGAAATTCACAACAGAGAAATTATTAGATTTCATCGCAATCGCAACAAAATCGACAAGATATCAGAAAATTCGCGAAGCATTAATAAAATCATAATTCGTCGCCAGTTCACGATCTTTTCATTTAAAA
>CAXAOA010000048.1:120000-132500 GCA_963970395.1 Ephialtes manifestator | reverse complement strand
CAAACAAAGCGACTCAGCATCATACCAAATGACTTTGGGAGATTGCGTATGATTGAATTATGCTTAAACAAATAGAAACCACTAAATTTTACCAGATAACATTAGAACCTTAAGAGTAAATAATCAACCAACAAACATAGAAAGTCACTGGATTTAGTACATAAACAGACAATATGACTAGATGATGTTAAGTGTCATTATGAGGTTGCATTAAAAAACTGGATTATGCAAATCTCAGTTAATTTTATTAAGTTTATTAAAAAAATAAAACTTGATATGCATATAAATTGAAAAACACTCTATTATGAGTATTTTTGTATTAGTTTTGATATTTCATTTCACCAAGAGGCACATTATTTCACCGCATGTCATTGGGAGCTTGAAACTCAATCACAAAGTAGCAAAAAATAAAAAAACTTTAATAAACCTTATTACACTATAAAAATTATCACGTATAGGAATAACAAAATTCTTCTTTTATTCATGAATGATAAAATAGTCTCATTAAAAATCGGGTATTATGTTACATGATATTATAAGGTTAGGATACAAAACAAGATGATTGACTAGTCAAGAAAGCTTACAAATAATAAAGAACGACTGAATTTATTGAAACAGTTAAAAACCATCACTGCATATAATAATAATATCATCACTTTTCACATCAGACGATACAACATCTTTTTTCTATCACTTTTCACATCAAATGATTCACTGGTGCCAATTCTAGGGAAGACTGATATAACCTCCGAAACTAAGTGAATAAGTCAATATATAACCACTGAATGTCAAAAAAATAGTGACACAGTTTATATATTACTTCTGTTTCAAAAAAATATAAATTAAAGTTAATAATCTTATAGAATCCCGTCTGTGCGAAAGATAGGATCGCGTCTGTGCGAAAGATAGGATCCCGTCTGTGCGAAGCTACGATCCCGTCTGTGCGAAAAACGACTGAATTTTTTAAAATATTTCAGACAAGTTTCGAGACATAAATCACGATATCAATGCACCGAAGAAAGGTACGAAGGTCGTTTTAGTCTCAAACGAAATATTTTTTGCTGCAGTATCTTATTATATCTAAAAAAAATCTTCAAAGCGCTATCATTTGATCAATATAACATATTAACCTCGAAAAATAGTGGCTAAAACGAGTTGCTTCGAGTAAAAGATACTGCGGCAGCGTCTTGTAAATGTACTTGTCTCAAGACGCTGCCGCGTCTCTTGATACCGTGCGGGCACAGTGCTTAGTCGGTACGCCGTGCCGTCAAAATGCTGTCTCGTTTGAAAGCATCATATTGCACCGTGCCGATACGGCATGCAGCACGTTTTGTTATCTGGGTCGGCCTTGTAAAAATCGAAAAAGAATGAGGAAGGAATGTGCAAGATTTTTTTATATGATGCTAAGAGTCTTTACGAATTGGCACGTATTCCCGTTTTTCAAAAACCGCTTGATCTTTCGAGTTTTAGCTGTCGGGCTGTGTACCCAAATATACCGATATGGACAGACGACCGGTACTAAATTTGGCGGCAATCGATCAGTTTGTCGAAATTTTATGAGATTGTATGCATTACTAGAAAAATAGTGATAAAATCTTGAAAAAAAAAAAACATTTACTTCCTTATTATTTTTCACTTTTTACCAATCTACCTCTATGAGGAAGTACGCTGATCGATTTTGGCTTCCTCGTAGAGGAAGCATTGTAAAAGGTTAAAAATAATTAGGAAGCAATTTGCAAGATTCCTTCTAACAGGCTTGTTTATAATGAAATGACATCTTTTGAAAAATTTGAAGTGTCGTAAAATTATAACCGCTTGATCGATTTTTCTCAAATTTGTACTCAAACCTTGTAATACCCCTAGCGGATCCTAGCAACCGTCATTTTCTGGTTGCTTTACGGTCACATACAAGTAACCGTCATTATGAGGTTCATTTCCAGTTGTTTTACCGTAAAACAACTGTAATATAACCGACAAAGCGACCGTTATTTTGGAACAAAAAAGAACCCGATTGCAACTACAAAGCGACCAATGTTTTAACCAAAATCAAACTTTAAAGTAACACAGAAGTAACCGACAGTTTGTTAAAAGTTGTTTTTCGGTTATGTGAAAGTTCTTCATATAACCGAATAGTAACCCGAAACGGAACATTGAGTTCATTACGGGTCACTTTATGGTTACCCGCCGGTCACTAGGTTCCTTCTGGGTTATTCTGGAGTGATTTTTTGTTCCATAACGACCAGTCACTCTTCGGTTATTTTGCGGTTCTTCAGATCCGCTAGGGACGTGAACCAAATTTAAGCTAAATCTATAGAAAGTTTCAACTTTTTTTCCTGACAGCAATGTTTTTTTTATGGTGAATTGAAATGTCAATTTTACAACATAGCAACCGTTCCTTGGACCAAATTCATCATTGATAATCCCTTATCGTGATTCATGTGAAAGATTGCGATCAGATTTTTCAAAGAGCAAAGGACATTTTGTCGAAATTCTAAATATTTTCTAAAAAATTCCCGAAATTCTAAAACTTTTTTCGAAATCTAAAAATGCTGTAAAATTGGAACCTCTTGTCCCATTCTTGCCAAATGCAATCCCAAAGAAAGTTAAATGTATTTGTACTTATGAAGAACTATTTAACAAAATATCCTAAATTTTACGAACGCCAGACCACTCACCACCGATTTAAAAAAAATTCAACCAGCTATAAGATCTAAATTTCTTCATAAATATTGTCAAAAATTGCAACAATCAAAGCCGGGCTGCTGTTGCACTTGTGTGTAAAATTTCAGCTTAATCGGTTGAGAGATTCTTGAGTTGCAGGTGATTGAAATTTCGAAACCACACACGGAATGAAATGTTTGGTTGTGACAACTACGTTTCCAATTTGCTGTACACGAGGTCTCAAAGATTAGTTGCATCAACCATATCGAATAGTAACCTCAACTATTCACGATTAGTTCTCGCGAGATTAGTTAGCGCAACCAATCCAATCGTTGGGACTATCATTCGAACTGTTGGGACGACCATTCGAATCGTCGGCATTACCTTTCGAATCGTTGATACTACCATTAGCGTTGTAAGGGAAATAGAATAATCGATTGGTTGTGTCAACTCATTGGTTGTTTATGGCAACTAATCTTTTTTTTCCGTGCACAATTCCAAATCACACAACACGTAGGGATTCTTTCTAAACTACTTTTTTCAATGTTTTGGACCATTCTAAGTGCCTTCACATGAAAAACTCGAAAAAAAAAATCGTGAATTCAAACCTTCCTCTATGAGGAAGCAAACATTGAGGTGTTCCTATGAACGATGCACTTTAAATGCCATAATTCTGAAGTTCTTATAAAATGTTCGCCAATAATTTAAAAAATTTTCTGCAGAATTTGAATCTGATCGCCTACCATACTTCGGAAATATTCAATGTCTAAGTTGTTCATGCAGTATACGCCATAGATTACACTCGCTTAGAAAGAATCGATGATGAAATGAAAAAAAAGCCAATAAAATGTGTCGCGAAGAGAATTTTCTTCCCCAACTTGTGTCCAAATTTCAAGTCGATTGCCTACTTTATTTTAGAGATATCATCAGAGAAAGTATCCGTTCTCTCTCTGACTCATGCATTTTCGGGTTATCGCGCTCTCTCGCACCAACGCGTTGATTGTTGGTCTTGCACAGAAAACAATTGATACTTGCCCCTCTGATACCCACCTCCATACCCACATAGGAACACCTTACATACGAGATTATCATAAAATTTCAAGGACGATAAAATCTTGAGCTGTTGAAAAGTTGACTTCAACTATCAAAAGTTCGCATTAATATTTAACAGAGTCAACGGTGGTGAAAAATGTTGTTAGCATACCAATTTTACTTAATAAGTACTTTCAATAAATATTGTACGAACCAGGATGTAAAATAGAACCTTGAAAACGACTATCTCATTATTTTGCATTTTTCCCAAAGCTTTGTCTGTAAGGACATAATAACTGCTTGATGTACTAAATGAAAACGGTGGCTTTCTGAAAAGTGTAAAATAATGAGATAGCAATGTGTAAAATCCTTGCATTCTTTTCTAATATAAAAGCAAAGCTTGTCTTATAAGCAGAAAAAGTGATAAGTTAATCTTGGGTCTCATGGTCAATCTAATTAATACTTATATGCAACACAGGATAGTAATTAGTACCACTACTATCATCGTTACACCATTTAATGACATCATCATACACGCATTGAGAAATAAAGATTGTCGGTAATCTATCACCTATATCACACGTATCAAAATGTTGTTTTGAGAACATCAACGTCGCCGTTAATTGTCAACTAAAAGTCAAGCACACATGCACACTTTTATGACATATATTGAGAGTCAGAATAGCGATGAACGAAAATTATGAGATTATACTCATACAAGTTGAAAATTGCATAAAGAAAGTACTTGTCTAGATAGAATACACAGCGCGATTATAGCTCTCGACTTCGATCGCTGGAGTGACGGAAATGCAGTTGTCTCTCACAATAAGCACAAAATTATTTTTATCAACCGTGTAAATCATTATATTCGCTGCCAATATGGACTACCTTATCCATGACAATTCTCAATAATAACCAACAAGGTAATCAAGCAAACGCGTTAAATTAACTGACAGGCCAATTGTCAAACACACTCTTACCGTTCTGTCAAGTGCCACCGACCGATGGCAACTGGATTGAAAAAAGAAAAACTCTGAACACTGTATCTGCGCAGTTTTACACTTTCCTAGATTCTCTTTGACAGGAGCTGTATTTTCATGAGCAAACTCCAAAGTACTATGGAATAGCACCAATGACTGATCTTCCAAGCTACTGAGTGAGGCTGAATGTCTTTCGACGCTGTTTCTCAACTAAAGCCATTTACATAACACATTTATCAACCGGTTGGAAGTTAACGTGGTGAATGCTCGTCAGAGGCCAGCACAGACTAGACTTTCTCTTTGCCACGGATACAGTCGGAAGAGACCTGCATTGGGTTTACAGAACCAATCGTTGAAATTCACCGAGTCTCTATAACGCCTTCTTAATTGGCTGCTGTATCCAGACAAATATACCCCCAAAAAACACAATGTGTAAAAAAATTGAGACAAGAACATTTACGTGAGTGGTATCAATACCTCGACAAAAAACAGTGTTTCAAAAACTAGAGCCATAAAAAATTTATCGGCACAAAAAGTTGTGAAATAAACTAAAAATATCTGTAGCAAGTCAAGTACATGTTGTTCAACATATATATATATATATATATATATATATATATATATATATATATAGACAGTATTTTTTAAATAACCTAAAGAACCTTAAATAAATAACTTAAAGAACCAAAAGAACCTAAATCATCTAAAAATAAATTCTCGCATTTAAAGGTGAAAAAATCAGTAACAAAAAAAAATCTTGCATTTTGAAGACAAAAATGCAAGAAAAGAAATTGGTGAAAAATAAATTTCAACATCCAAAAAAATTAAATGCAGTACTTGGCGAGTTTCCCAAGTATCCTATATAGTTTATCATTATTGAATGTTCATATTAACTCATATTAATTCATATTAACCGTAGAAACTCGCCAAGTACTGCATTTAATTTTTTTGGATGTTGAAATTTATTTTTCACCAATTTCTTTTCTCGATTTTTGTCACCTGCATTTTTGTCTTCAAAATGCAAGATTTTTTTTTTGTTACTGATTTTTTCACCTTTAAATGCGAGAATTTATTTTTAGATGATTTAGGTTCTTTGGTTCTTTAAGTTATATATTTAAGGTTCTTTAGGTTATTTAAAAAATACTGTCTATATACATATTGTTATGAATATAGAGATTAGGCTTTATAGGAACACACGGTATGACGATCGACAAACGAATACTTGAGAAACTTCACAGCAAACGTGACAGAAGAAAGTCTTGACAGGACTTTGACTGCGAGCAAACGTGCGAACAAAAACGTTAAAAGATAAATAGAATCCTTTGTAATTAATAATATCCGCCCCACAAACAAATATCCGGTTTATTCATTCGCTTGGTCGTAACAATATATATATATATGTTGAACAATATGTACTTGACTTGCTACAGATATTTTTAGTTTATTTCACAACTTTTTGTGCCAATAAATTTTTTATGGCTCTAGTTTTTGACACACTGTTTTTTGTCGGGGTTTTGATACCACTCACGTAAATGTTCTTGTCTCAATTTTTTTACACCTTGTGTTTTTTGGGGAGATTTCAACACTTTTTGTAAAGTCTATATTGAATCATCAATCCTTGGTTCATCCAAAGAGAATAAAAGAGGGTAACATTTTATAAAACTAATGTGTTTTTCAAATAATTAATAATAATAAAGCATTGATTTAGTCTAAGTTTTCTACTATAAACTACAACGATCTTTACAAATCTCCTCAAAATCCTCATAAAATCCTCAAAATCGGAGTCAGAATCCTAAAAATACTGTCACATTAAAAAATGGTATAAATATCAAGATAAAAATTGTAGGTTTTTTTTTCATGGAGAATTTCAAAATTAACAATACAGATCTTTTTGATTAATATCGTGTGATGTGTGTTATCGTTATTATTTCAGGACCTGCATATAATTAAGACTGACAGCTTTCATGTCTTTTGTAGGTGACTTTATTACTCTATTTAAGTTTAGAAAAAAAATGTATATTACAAAAATCACACCACCTCTGTTTGTTCCAATAATTTATCTTAATAAAAATTGACTTTTTCCTGGACAATGTTCAGAAGGTGCAGGTTACGAAAAACATTAATCTACAAATCCAAGTTAAACCCGAATAGACACTAACTTTACCAAATTTATTAAAAAATGAAGCTTGTTACACATAAATTTACTACACTTTATTAATTAATTTTTTCTCAGTTCTGATAACTTCTCTTATAAATAAATCCAGTATTTCATCCGATGACATTGTGAGCTCAGCATCAATTATGAAGCAACAAATAAAACTCACAGAAATCACTAAATATAAATCATCTTTTTTGCTGCATGGTGTTTGTTGCAGGTTCGAACAAACTATAGTACACAAATTTCTGTTAATTACTGAATAACCACTGATTTTTTATGAATATATTAAGCAATGAAACTTGTTACATATATAAATTTATAAAACTTGTTACACATAGAAATTGACAAACACTTTATTATTCCTGTATAAGTTGTGATAATAACTTGTCAAACCAAGCGACTCAGCATCATATCGAATGACTTTGGGAGATTGCGTATGATTGAATTATGCTTGAACAAATAAAAACCACTAAATTTTACGATATAACATTAGAAGCTTAAGAGTAAATAATCAACCAACAAACATAGAAAGTCACTGAGTTTAGTATATAAACGGACAATATAGCTAGATGATGTTAAGTGTCATTATGAGGTTGCATTAAAAAACTGGATTACGCAAATCTCAGTTAATGACTGAATAACCACTGATTTTATTAAGTTTATTAAAAAAATAAAACTTGCTATGCATATAAATTGTAACACACTCTATTATTATTTCTGTCTTAGTTTTGATATTTAATTTCACCAAGAGGCACATTATTTCACTGCATTTCATTAGTAGCTTGAAAGTAAATTGCAAAGTAGCAAAAAATAAAAATGAAACTTTAATACACCTTATTGCACTATAAAAATGATCACATGTAGGAATAACAAAACCCTTCTTTTACTCATTAATGATTCAGTATAAATAAAATAGTCTCATTAAAAAACGTGTATTTTGCTACATGACATTATGAGGTTAGGATGGGATAGAATAATTTATTAATGGCTAATCACGAACGTATAAATAAAAAAGAATAACTGAATTTATTAAAACTTAAAAACCATCACATAATACAATCACTTTTCACATAAATGATGCAATCACTTTTCTATCACTTTTCACATTAAATCAAAACATTCACTGGTGTGTAAGCGTGAAGTGAAAACTCTGAACTGAGCGAATATATCACCTCCGTGAAGTTAGCCGATGATTTTAATGAATCTGATTCTAAATTATCGGAATCGATTGGTGGTCATTGGTTGGCTTAATTAGAGCATTTGGTAGTGAACCGTTTATTTTTAATTAATTAATCAAAATTGGCCAGTGAAGTTAGCCGATTTTTTTTTTTTCACGAATTTAATTTTTTTTTATGCCCAATCGATGCATAATTGTTTGGTGGTCAAGAATATCATAATTAGAACATTTGGTGGTGACTAGCTCTCGAGAAAAATTAAAAAAACTAATTTCCATTCGACAGAACCGGAAGCAAGGATATGGACAAATGTTTTTATGGCCAATAAAATACATAATTTTAAACCGATTTTGCTTTGGGAGGTCTTAATCGATGCAGAAACGTTCCCCGATCATTGGTAGCCTTATCTTAACATTTGGTGGTCATTAATTAGCATATTAGATGTCCTCAAACGTACCCGTGCATTACAACCAGCATCGAACGCTGTGATTGGCTGACAGATGGGTACCGCGGTAATACGAACGGTATATGTTTCATAAAACGCATAATTCTTAACCGACAACGCTCCACAGGGTCGTTATCAGAGCATTTGGTGGTAATTATTTAATGTAAACGTGCCAATCCGAGCTTTCGTTGCTGATGTGAATGTGCGAATATGATTTACGCAATCGTTTACATTAAATAATTACCACCAAATGCTCTGATCACTCCACCAATGATTATTGGATGTTTCTCCGTTGATTAAGACCTTGTGGCTTAAAATCGGTCCAAAATGGTCCGTTTCATGTGCGTTAATACCGCTGTATCCATTCTCAGCCAATCCCAGACTCCGTCCCTGATCGTAATGGACGAGTATACGATTAGGGACAGCTGAGACGCTAATTAATGACCACCAAATGTTAAGATAAGGCTAACAATGATCAGGGAACGTTTCTGCATCGATTAAGACCTCCCATAGCAAAATCGGTTTAGAATTATGTGTTTTATCGGCCATAAAAACATTTGTCCATATCCTTGCTTCCGGGCCTGTCGAATGGAAATTAATTCTTTACATTTTCCTCGATAACTAGCGACCACCAAATGTTCTAATTATGATATTCTTGACCACCAAACGATTATACATCGATTGGACATATAAAAAAATCAAATTCGTGGCAAAAAAGAAAAAAAAATTGGCCATCTTCACCTACTAATTTTGATTAATTAATTTAAAAAAAACGGCCCACCACCAAATGTTATAATTAGGCTACCAATAATCTGCGGACATTGGCGGTTAAATTAAGACCTCGTTGAACGAAATCGGTTTAGAAATGTGAGTTTTCTCCAAGAGAATATATGTCAATAGACCTGCGTGCGTATACATCGACCGATCCCAAAGTTCAACTACTCGTCGTTACTCGTCATAACGCAGAAATAAGATTATGGATATCTCATAATCTAATTAATGACCAACAATAGTTATTAAACCGTCCTGCGTTGATAACGACCCTGTGGAGCGTTGTCGGTTAAGAATTATGCGTTTTATGAAACACCGTTCGTATTACCGCGGTACTCGTCTGTCAGCCAATCACAGCGTTCGATGCTCTTTTGTAATGCTCGGGTACGTTTAAGGACATCTAATATGCTAATTAATAACCACCAAATATTAAGATAAGGCTACCAATGATCAGCGAACGTTTCTGCATCGATTAAGACTTCCCAAAGCAAAATCGGTTTAGAATTATGTGTTTTATCGGCCATAAAAACATTTGTCCATATCCTTGCTTCCGGGCCTGCCGAATGGAAATTAATTCTTTACATTTTCCTCGATAACTAGCGACCACCAAATGTTCTAATTATGATATTCTTGACCACCAAACGATTATACATCGATTGGACATATAGAAAAATCAAATTCGTGAAAAAAGAAAAAAAGTGGCCATCTTCACCTACTAATTTTGATTAATTAATTTAAAAAAAAACGGCCCACCACCAAATGTTGTAATTAGGCTACCAATGATCTGCGGACATTGGCGGTTAAATTAAGACCTCGTTGAACGAAATCAGTTTAGAAATACGAGCTTTATTCAAAAACACGTAAGTCAATGGAAGTGTGAGCATATATCTCGGTCAATCCCAGCGTTCGATGTTCATCGTAGCCTAATGAATGACCACCAAATGTTGTAATTGAACTACCAATGATCTGCAGACATTGTCGCTTCGATTACGACCTCGTTGAACGAAATCGGTTAAGAAATATGAGTTTTATTTTAAAAAACACGTAAGTCAATGGACGTATGAGCATATATCTCGGTCACTCCCAGCGTTCTTTGTTCGTCGTAGAGTAATGAATGACCACCAAATGTTGTAATTAGACTACTAATGATCTGCAGACATTGACGCTTCGATTAAGACCTCGTTGAACGAAATCGGTTTAGAAATGTGAGTTTTATCCAAGAGAATATATATCAATAGACCTGCGTGCGTATACATTGACCGATCCCAAAGTTCAACTACTCGTCGTTACTCGTCGTAACGCAGCAGAAATAAGATTATGGATATCTCATAATCTAATTAATGACTAACAATAGTTATTAAACCGCCCTGCTTTGATAACGACCCTGTGGAGCGTTGTCGGTTAAGAATTATGCGTTTTATGAAACACCGTTCATATTACCGCGGTACTCATCTGTCAGCCAATCACAGCGTTCGATGCTCTTTTGTAATGCTCGGGTACGTTTAAGGACATCTAATATGCTAATTAATAACCACCAAATGTTAAAATAAGGCTACCAATGATCAGGGAACGTTTCTGCATCGATTAAGACCTCCCAAAGCAAAATCGGTCTAGAATTATGTGTTTTACCGGCCATAAACATTTGCCCATATCCTTGCTTCCGGTTTTGTCGAATGGAAATTAGTTTTTTTAATTTTTCTCGAGAACTAGTGACCACCAAATGTTCTAATTATGATATTCTTGACCACCAAACGATTATACATCGATTGGGCATAAAAAAAATTAAATTCGTGAAAAAAAAAAATCGGCTAACTTCACCGGCCAATTTTGATTATTTAATTAAAAATAAACGGTTCACCACCAAATGCTCTAATTAGGCCACCAATCGACCACCAATCGATTCCGATAATTTAGAATCAGATTCATTAAAATCATCGGCTAACTTCACGGAGGTGAATATATCCACTGAATTATCAAAAAATATTAAACAATTCATTACTTCTGGGGTGCGTTCCGAATGACGAGGTGTTTCGTTGATCGATGCGCATGCGCAATAATCTCCGTCAAGATTTACGGTGAAGTTTAAGAATTATAGTAAAAGTTGAAGATAGGGGAAACAGTTTGTTCGTTTCTATTAATTCCAAAGTATCGGAATTTCGATTTCTCACGGATTAGCCATTTATAAAGTATTACAATTTTTTATCCCCACCTCACGATCGGACAACAACTTTTTGCCGTACCTCGCGAGTAGGGTGAATAGTTGTCGTCCGATCAGGAGACGAGGATAATATTTGAATTCTTTACAAATAGGCAAATCCATGAGAAATCTAATTATTCATACTTCAGTACCAGTATAAATAAAACAATTGTTTTTTTATGTTTCCACTTTTATTATACTTTTTAAAGTTCACCGTAAATCTCGGCAAAAGCTATTGCGCATGCGCATCGAACAACAAAACACCTCGTCATTCGGAACGCACCCCTGTTTCTAATTCAATGTTTGGAAATAAACCAACCAATATAAAATAAAATGGGAATATATAGCGGTTCGGATACCGGTTGGTTGGAACCCCGGTCCTGCGACGGATAAGATCCCGGTCCTGCGAAAATTAGGTTCACGGTCCTACGAAAAAGCTAGGTTCACGGTCCTCCGAAAAACGACTGAATTTTTTAGAATATATCAGAGAAGTTTCGATATACAAATCACGATATCAATGCACTGAGGGAAGGTACGAAGGTCGTTTTGTTTTCAAACGAAGTATTTCTAGCTGCAGTATCTGATTATACCTAAAAAAAGCTTCAAAACGGTATCATTTTCTCAATTTAACATATTAACCTCGAAAAAAAGTGGCTAAAACGAGTTGCTTCGTGTAAAAGATACTGCGACAGCGTCTTGTCGGTCGGTAAAGTAGAGAGGTAAATGTACTTGTCTCAAGACGCTGCCGCGTCTCTTGATATAAACATGGCCATGTTCATCGATTAATGATGATAGACTAACATGCCTTTTTAATATTTCTATGTATACAGGTAAAAAATAATGGATCGTGTTCATAAACTTTTTCAAGACACAGTATGTATAGCTTAAGTACGATGACTAGCAAGTAAAGTCGCAAACTACTATGGATATTACTATGAAGCGATCTGGGACAACTGGCTGACTCATATTCAACAACGACGAATCATCTATACGTAACTCTAATGAACCATAATTAGACAGAAGTGTGGGGTATTATTGTTTTCAATATTTGGTTTCGATCATATCTCAGACAATAGAAAAA
>CAXAOA010000048.1:42500-115000 GCA_963970395.1 Ephialtes manifestator | reverse complement strand
GGCCGCATCCGACTTTCCCCTCTATATCGCATTTGCCATAGCATCTCTGCTATGGGCATAGGGAAACTGCGGAAAACCTATGCCGATATAGCCGGTCTCGAGTTCGCCTCCCGGTACCGGAGCTACGTCACGTTTCGTCGAGAACGTAAACACGGACTACAGCTGTATACATGTGACCCCCACAGGTAGAAATACCTGTGTGGGTCTCATGTATACATCTGGAGCTTCATCGCGCCCGTATTTATATTTTCGACGAAAATCGACGGCACCGGGAATCGAACGCGCGACCGACCGATGCTCTGGACTAAAGGCCAGTACACTGACCACTAGACCATCGCACCGGTATCGCAACTGTCGTAATTTTAAATGTATATTCGTCAAATTTGGCACGCGAGTGGGCTGTCATACAACAACGTTTTGAATTGTAGTTGACGGGAATCGGTCGGCAAATAACATTTTTACAGCACTTGAAAATTTTTGAAAAAATTCTTTCCACGCTCTAAATTTCACAAATTAAGAGTTATCGGGCTGAAATATTGTACGTAAATGAACCACCACCAAACCATTATGTGTACGAACTTTGGCTAGGATCGATAGAGTGGTTCTAATTAATTGCAATTTCGTTTTTCTTTTGTAAATGTCTGCAAATACTTCAACTCCTGTAAATTCTGAGATATCCGGCTGCAATTATCGACATGATTTCACGATTATTGATTATCAATGATGAATTTAGTCAAATGAACTGTCAATATGTCGGTAAATTTCGATTTTGGCGAATAAAAAATAAAAAAATGACGGCACGAAAAAAAATTTGAAATTTTTCGCAAATTTCTCTTAAATTTTATTCACATATTGCGACGGAGAGACCCGCATTTACGCACCGATCTACGTAAGGATCAATGCTTAAATCGATCTAAAACTACCGACGGTAACCATTGACATGAGTCATCGGCGACCGTTGGTAAGAGAGCTGGCGTACGTGACAATGATCACGTACGCCAGGCCGAAGAGCCGTTAGATATGATGAGTAAGCTGAAAACAAGCGAGAAATAAAGGGGTGGGGAGAGTCGAGCGCCCGGTCGGACGGGTAGAGCCCGGGCTTCTCTCGATCTCTTCCCCAAGAACCACCGAAGCGACAGGTACTTACCTCGGGAGCGCATACTTACCAGCAGGGAAGTACAGATAGGATATTCGAACAGCGAAGACCCCGATTAATTGTTAAATAACTGCAGACAGAGATTGTCCATGTGCAAGCAGGGGGCAATATTACAAAAGAAAACGGAAAGAAAAAGAGTCGGGGGATTAAAAGTCCAAAGCGAGCATTATTTGAATGTGAGTGGCGGTATCAGCGGATACCTACGAGCGAGTGTGTGAGTGCGCGATATTGCCCTAGCATTAAGTCGTGCCACCGATAAACAACCGCAAAAACGACTGACGTCGTTTTGTGCAAAAATGTTACGGCAAATCACTGCAAAACGACCGATATTATTTCATACTCGATCGGTCGTTTTACGTTTAACGACTGCAAAGCGACCGATCTTTTTTCATTAAAAAAAAAAAAAAAAAAAATTGTGTTGCTGGTAGGTCTCGAATTTGCAACCTTCGGTTTACCAGTCGAGTACTTTTAAAAATTTTTTTTATAACAATGTTTATTGACAACAAAAGTACATTAAAGAAATTGATGGTCGCAGAATAAACATATAAAAAGAACCAATAGTATAATATTACCTATATGTCTGCAAGCAGGCAGATCTCGTACATAGAATTTCTTTGTTTAATAACTTATAATAGAGAATATCGAGAAAAAAAATATATTAAGCCGGATTGCTCAGAAATTATAAATGGCCTCGGACCGCAGCCTTGGAGAAAGGGAAAAAAGGTGCTAAAAGCATAAAAACCCTCAGATCAATATTTTACGTCCAAACGGAACTTACACTAAGACTTAAAACTATATATACATATAAACAACGGTTTAGTGAGAATATAAAAACCTGATAGCACTGGACATCGAGAAGAACATCAGTCATATGCACGACTCCTTAGATTTCTAAAATAAATCAGTCTTCTGTTAAAGACACACCATACAAACGATAGCGCGAGATAGAGAAGGGATGGAAATGAGAGAGAGAGAGAGTGAAGCGACGATCGAGGATCGGGAGAGTCAGTGTATGCCGGTAATCGGTCCGGTGCGAACGTAATACTGAACTATCACGAGCGTAATATCGAGTGCAAAACGAGCGTAGTATTGAGCGTAATATTAAGTGTATCACGAGCGTAATATCGAGTGTAGTACGAGCGTAATATTGAGCGTAACCTGAGGATAATATTAAGTGTAATGCGAGCGTAATATTGAGCGTAATCTGAGTGTAATATTAAGTGTAATACGATCGTAATATTGAGCGAGATAACGGGCGCGATACCGAGTGGAATACCGCATACTAGTGTTAAAGCCTATGTAACCTTTAAGATATTATATTAAAAACGAGTGGGCATGCAAATCTAAAAGCTGGGCTCCGTCTCTAATTATTACGACAAATCCTGGCAACGACAGTTAACGGAGTCCTCTATAACTGAAATTAGTAAGAAAAAGAAAAAGAAGGAAAGGAAAGAAAACGTTTAACATTCAGAAGTGGGATGAAATCTACCCCCGCGAGACAGTGCGCGTACGAGACTCTTGACTATAAAAAACGAGAAAATGCCCCCCAAACGTGTAACCGTGAACGTGTCCGAATTTGAAAATTATCAAAATCAAATATATTCTCGCGATCGTAGTGCGGAACAAAGGAACTCCGATATGGATACTTCGTTAGAACAAGGCAATCACCAGAATTCGAACGTACCGTTATTATCAGGAAATATAGCGGGCCAAGGTCGCGAAAACAATGAGCTAGGTAATGTAAACAGTGGACCACACTCGCTCATCGGAGTGGTAAACACGGGTCTTCATACAAATCAAGGCTCCGGGCAACAAACATACCAGAGCACAGGAGCGATTCCAAGAACGCGGAATTATCAGCAGGCTACGGATACGTCGCACGCGACGTTTCAACCATTACCAAATCAAAATAACGCGCAGAGGGCTACACAATCTCCTTATCCGCCTGCGAGTGGTGTAAACGGAGTATATCAACAGCAGCTACTCTATCGACAACAAGGGCCACCCCATGGTCCGCCACCATATGCAGACGTACGTGGATGCTCAGACGCAAACTACCCCTATCAACGACCACCCGGTTCCACACCTCATCCGCCGCCATATCCCCCTTATCTATGGCACGTTCAGGAAGAGGAAATAGCGCGAATGCGCGAACAAAATCAACGACGTGATACCTTACTGGAAAGGCTAGTTGAACGACTGACGGCTCCAATGCCTAACGAGTACCAAACAATGTCAGCGTCTGGTGGTCCATCAGGTTCACTGCTGAACTATAACATTATGCCAGATCTTACAAAAAGCCTTGGAACATATGACGGATTGGGTGGAGGAAGAATGGCGCGTGAATGGCTCGAACGAATAACGAGCATGCAGCAATTGCATAGATGGCCGGATGCATTTGCTCTGGAGACTGCGAGAATGCAGCTAAGAGGAGGAGCCGAGGATTGGTACCACTGCCACAAGCAGCACCTTGGAACGTGGGGCCAGTTCCGTACGTTATTTTCGCGCTACTTTAATATCGGCGACAGCGACACTATGAAGTGGCGTAACATGGTGGAACGCGTGCAAGACAAAAACGAAGCAGTCACCACATACTTTCATGCAAAGGCGAGACGATGCAATGCCTTGAATATGTCTCCCGCCAACACCAAGGAAGCAATCCTCATAGGTTTATATTCAAAGGATTTGTGTAGTGCAATGGCTGCTAGGCGGCATTTTGATCTCGAAACCTTATATAGAGACATTGTAGACTACGAACGATTAGAACAACAAAGAATTTCGCGAGTCAGGGATCAACGAGAGACAAGAGATAGTAAGCAAGTATCGAGCGCGACAGTGAACCGTGAACGATCGGACAGTGCACGCGAACGTTCGAACTCCACCACCGCGGATACGCGACCGCCAATGCGTGACGATAAGGGTGATTTAAAATGCTATAATTGCAATAACTTTGGGCATCTATCGCGCGATTGTCCAGAACCGCGTCGTGAGTTACGATGCAAACGTTGCAACGGTACGGGACATACACAAAGGCATTGCCCTTCAAATGTGGGTGTAGAAAACGCGGAAGTAAACGTGATTGATGAGTACAATAGTAATAAAATCGAAAAATACGTAAAAGATGTGTTAATAAACGGAAAAACAGTACGCGCGCTTATTGACGCAGGCAGCTCAGACTGTACGCTGAAATCGACGCGCGCGATAATCGAACAGTTCGTGATAACTCCAACCCCGTCGGAATTAAAAGCGTGGGGGTCGCCCCATTATGTAGTGACATCTCCGGGCGTCATAACCGCCGAAGTAAGTGTCGATGGAGTTAGTGTGCCAAACGTTATAGTGCGCGTAATACCGGACAACGCACAAAACTACGACGCAATAATAGGATGCACATTTACCGAAGAGCCGTACGTTGAATACCGAAAAGTAGGTAATCAACTTGTCTTCTCGAGGAATGAGGCTTACCACCTCACCGACATATCACCAGGAACGATAAATGGTACTTCGACGGAGGCAACATTGTCAAGCGACGTCATATTACCCCCTTCGTCAATGAACTGCATCGAGGTAAACACGGAAGGGAAATGTTACGAGATGGCGATGTTGAATCTTAACGGGCAAAGCCAAACGCTCCGTAAGAATCAACGTGCACTGCGAGGCGACATTTCATACTTACCATGCGTAGAGCGAAGACCGACGAGGGAACCTGTGAAGAAGGAAGAACTGAACATCGATGAGCAGCCAGGTTCTGATGCAAAGGATGAGGAGGCGTCTAAAAAGACGAAAAAGTTCATAAAAAAAGAAGAAAAAGTGGAGGAACAGTCGGAAGAGGAGAAGAAATTCAACGCGCCGCAGGAGAAGTTAATGAAAAAAAAGAAAGATGGATCTCAATCCGAGAGTGACGAAGAGGCGGCTTTAAAGAAGAAGAAGAAGAAGAAGACACGAGCCAAACGAAGAGTATTACATTCCGACTCGGATGTTGCTGTATCGTCGGAGAAGAGCGACTCCGACAGTTCGGTACAAAGTGTTAAGAAGAAGAAAAAGAAAAAAAAGGGAGAGAGTTCTGAGGAGGAAAAAGATAAGAAGAAAACGCGTAGGCGTACCAGAAGAGCACGAGGATCGTCTGACTCGCCCAGCTCGCTCGACGAACGGCCCAAGGCAACTCGAAGAAAGAGGAAAAAAAGACTGGTAGCGAAAGCGATAGCGACGATCAAGACAGTTGGCAGGGTTCTCCAGGAAAATCAGGCCGAAAAAAAAAAATATTCGTAAGGTTATAAGAGACAAACCGCAAGAAATACGACGACGACCGGCACATCTACAGGACTACGAAACAAGTGGAATACTCGAGGACGAGTAAGGCACAGGATGGCCGAGTGTTAAAGACACACCATACAAACGATAGCGCGAGATAGAGAAGGGATGGAAATGAGAGAGAGAGAGAGTGAAGCGACGATCGAGGATCGGGAGAGTCAGTGTATGCCGGTAATCGGTCCGGTGCGAACGTAATACTGAACTATCACGAGCGTAATATCGAGTGCAAAACGAGCGTAGTATTGAGCGTAATATTAAGTGTATCACGAGCGTAATATCGAGTGTAGTACGAGCGTAATATTGAGCGTAACCTGAGGATAATATTAAGTGTAATGCGAGCGTAATATTGAGCGTAATCTGAGTGTAATATTAAGTGTAATACGATCGTAATATTGAGCGAGATAACGGGCGCGATACCGAGTGGAATACCGCATACTAGTGTTAAAGCCTATGTAACCTTTAAGATATTATATTAAAAACGAGTGGGCATGCAAATCTAAAAGCTGGGCTCCGTCTCTAATTATTACGACAAATCCTGGCAACGACAGTTAACGGAGTCCTCTATAACTGAAATTAGTAAGAAAAAGAAAAAGAAGGAAAGGAAAGAAAACGTTTAACACTTCGCTCAGAAAGTTCACGTATAAAATAAAAATACTATTGGCCGAAAGCCACCAAAATTTATCAAATCTAAGTCTTTGAAAGTTAACAGTATCACAGTTAGGAATATTAGTAGAATATTTGAACAGATCAGTACGAGAAACGAAGTCCGTATGTATCATCGCAATACGTTTGTTTGCTTTATTACGTCGCCAATGATAACTTAGAGGAACGTTATCAGCGTTTTGGATAAGCCCTACAAAATCGCAGTAGAGAAAAGCTTGAGGGGTTACATAACCTGTTTGTAATTGTCTGCAAATCAGAGTAGGATCAAAATTAGCCAGCGAACTGGTTATTTCATTATCAACAAAAGGAAGCTTGGCAAAATAACCTCTAGTAAGTTTGATTATAAAGGAATCAATACGTGGAATGTTAGTTAAATCGTAAATGATTTCATTTTTAATAAAGTGTAGAAAATTCGAATGCGGTGATCTATATTGTTTTAAGCAAACCCTCAAACATCTCCTCTCAAACATTCTAAAGCTCTCCATAACAGTATGGTTAGTATTCCACCAAATTGGTGCTGCATACGTTATTATTGTTATGTGTTGCTTTAGCCGTTTATGAAGGATATGTGGTATAAGGTGCTTCGGCGAATGACGGCTTATGATTTTTTCCCTTTTTTTTGGGTTTAACGTTTCGGGCGAAACGTTAAACCCAAAAAAAAGGAAAAAAATCATAAGCCGTCATTCGCCGAAGCACCTTATACCACATATGCATACGTTATTATTGGGCGAATTAGAAGCATATAAAGAATTACTTTAGTACGGGACGATAAATGTCTATTAAAGAAGATTCTATTGTTAGCATGAAAGGCTGCTTTAGCTTTCGATAACTGAGTCTCCACATGGATATTACCTCGAAGAAGCTCATCAATGTGGAAACCCAGGTAGTTGACAATTTTTTTATGTGGAACCTCAACTTTCTCATTTATGCCAGGATTAGTAGTAGAAATACGAAAGTTTTTATATTCTTTTCTATTTCTGGAAGACAAGAAACAAGTAGTTTCCCTAAACAGAATGGTTTCACATTTTGCAGAATTAAGTCGAAGATTCCACGCAATATAATACTGATTGATTTTTTCGACAATGTCTTCCAATTCGACCTCTATAGCATGTACACTATTACCATAGGTGTACACAATAACGTCATCGGCAAACGCTAACGCAAAGACCTTACTATTAATACTATTCATATTATAAAGTTTTAAGATATCACAGGTAAATATATTAAATAAAATAGGAGAGTTAACTGTACCCTGTTGTAAGCCCTCACTAATTTTAAACTCTTCCGTAGAAATGTGCTGACCATCCCATGTTACGAAAGTTTTATCTTTAATCATATCCCAGATTAAACAGAGAAGCCAATTAGGAAAACGTTTCTTATAAAGTTTAAAAAGCAATCCATCCAGCCAACCAGAGTCAGAAGCTTTTTCTAAATCAAGGAGCGCAGCGCCCACCATAGCAGAGTTACCAACGTAAGTATTAACGTCTGAGAGAAGTTTATGAATCGCATGAGTGGTAGAATGTTCGAATTTGAATCCAAATTGAGAGTCTGGAATTATATTATTGCAGTTACAAAAAACAGGAATTTTAGAGTTAATCACAGATTCATAAACTTTACTCAAACTAGGAGTTAAGCTAATTGGTTTGCGGCTGGAAGGGTCAGAAGGATCTTTATTTTTTTTATAACCGGAAGGACTTTAGCTTGCTTCCACATTTTTGGAAAGTAGCTGTGATTTAAGGCATTATTAAACAGAATCGTTAGAAGTACAATTACCTTGACAGACAGATGCTTCAATACAATTGGCGGAATATTATCGAGACCACTAGAGGTATCACCACGAAGCCTAGCAGACTCAAACGCTTCCTTAATAGGAGTTACAGTGTCGACCACAACTTTCTTCAATCTAGTCCCATTATTTAAGTATCTAGGTGAATTGATTGTCTCATAATATGCACCAATTATATTGACCGTATCTATTGGAGTAGAAAAGATGTATGCATTGTCAACAGAATGAGCTGTAGTTAAATCACACTTACTTCTCAAAAGAATATCCAAATTATTATGGGGAATACGAATATTTCCAATCTCGATTGGTTGCTTAGGACGGAGTAGATTATTAATTTTTGGAAAAAATGTATCAGATTTACGATAATCAATAAGCTTTATTTGCTTCTCCCAAAATTTTTCAGCAGAACTTTTATAGTACTTTGCGATACGAGTGCGTGAAAGCGAATATTCTGGAAGGCAGTGAAGTGAGTCACACGAGCTCCACGAGTACCACCGGAGCACGAGTCGAGTTTGCACGAGTGCTTCTTGTGGCATGAGTGCGAGTCGGCGAGTGGTCCGGTGGTACGAGTGGTGCGAGTGTGACTCACTTCACAGTCTTCCAGAATATTCGCTTTCAATCACGAGTATCGTATACTATTTTTTGTATAAAGTGCATTGGGGGGGGGGGGGGGGCGCCAAAGGGGGTCCAGGGGCGCAGCCAATGGTCGGGGAGTTCGGGGGGCGAGGCCCCCCGACTGCAAACGAAACCGTTTTTTAATATGTAATCGACGCGAGCGCGATGAATGTGCGCATGCGCGCATAGTATTTTCGGTACGATTCGCGTATCTTCGACCCGCTTCGCGTATTTTCGACACGCTTCCCGTATTTTCGACACGCTTTCTGTATTTTCGATACGCCTTCTCAAAAAGCGCCACCTTTTGTCATTCCCGGTCGGCACAAAAAGTGGCACTTTCCATGCACGCGATACAAAAAATTCATTATAGAGGGCTTCTACAGTCAATTTCAGAGTATTTTTAGCACATTTAGTAATAAGCAATTTGGATGTGGGATCTACGATAAACAGTCTGTGCAACAAGGATACCAGCATTCTGCTATTTTTTTGTAATCTAATAATCTTCTTATTGACATATTTCATAATATTATCTTTAGGCTTAATTTTAGGAACAACATTTATGATAGTATTGCTAATAGCATCTGTAATCACAGCTAGATTGTCATCAATTTCATTAATTGATAGATTTCTATTATCCGGTACAACACAAGTCAAATTCGAGTCAAGTTTTTTAGTGAACTTTTTCCATTTAGTTAATTTATAATTAAAACGCAAAGTTTCAGAAGAAAAACTATTAGCAAAACAATCATCTGGCAGGTCAAAATTCATTGAAATGGCAGCATGATCACTATCGTATGGTAGAGTAGGAGCTTTATTACCAATAGAATTAGTTATTGGTATTCTCAAATCAGCCAAGCAGATATCGAGATAAGTGTGCGCAGGTTTGAAAGTTGGAGAAACAGGAGTAATTATTCTGAGTTTGAATTCAATATCATTTTTGTATCGCGTGCATGGAAAGTGCCACTTTTTGTGCCGACCGGGAATGACAAAAGGTGGCGCTTTTCGAGAAGGCGTATCGAAAATACGGGAAGCGTATCGAAAATACTAAAAGCGTGTCGAAAATATAGAAAGCGTGTCGAAAATACGGGAAGCGTGTCGAAAATACGCGAAGCGGGTCGAAGATACACGAATCTTACCGAAAATACTATGCGTGCATGGGCACATTCATCGCGCTCGCGTCGATTACATATTAAAAAACTGTTTTGTTTGCAGTCGGGAGGCCCCCCGAACCCCCCACCGGGCCTTCGGCCCTGGACCCCCTTTGGCGCCCCCCCAATGCACTTTATACAAAAAATAGTATGCGATACTCGTGATTGAAAGCGAATATTCTGGAAGACTGTGAAGTGAGTCACACTCGCACCACTCGTGTGACTCACTTCACAGCCTTCCAAAATATTCGCTTTCACGCACTCGTATCGCAAAGTACTATATCTGCGATCCACCTACCCAAATATCTGCCTCGCCGATTGTTCCCTCTATCACCCCAGACTTTCCTCCGGGCATTAAAATCGCCAGCCATAATATAATAATTATCAGTGTCGTGTAATTTCAATGATTCAAATAAAAAGTTAAGTTCATTTAAAAATAGGTTCCGATTATCATTTCTGGCATAAATACTAATTAAAAATAAACTTTTATTTCGACTAGATTTAATTTTGATAATGGTAAACTCAATAATTTCATTTTTAATAGAGGAGGGAAATTTAATTATCTCAAAAGGAATAAATTTTTTATAATAATAGCGGTGCCACCACCTTGAATAGAATTCGGGCGATCAGTTCTGATAATGTGATAATCTTTATAATGAATTTTGTATTTGGAATTAAGTTTAGTTTCTGAAAGAAAAACAACGTCATGATTATGTCTACTAAGAAAGTCGGATAGTTCAAATCTTCTATAATTAGCAATTATTGAATTTACATTAATTGCAGCAATATAAATTTTTTTCAAATAACCAGGGACATCACTCATTTTATTTGCCATAAAGAGAGGTGAAAATGAAATCAAAACGTTCAGTATTAGCAGTAATCTGTGTCGACAGAGTATTAAATTGTGAAGTCACCAAAGCAGAGATTTCCATCTTGAAGTCGTTCAACCAGTCAGGAGGTTGCGAGGGATACAGATTATCCCCAGAAGAAGGTGCTGCTCGGTTACGAATGTTGATCTGCGAGGAAGCTGTGGCTCGGATGGCTGGGCTCAATGTCTGCGAGAAGGAAGACGACGGTCTCTGCTGCTGAAGATTACTACGTTGAACAGCTTGAGCGAAGGTCTGGCTTGGATGGACTGCTGAGATCTGCACGATATGGTGATACTTGGTGGGCTGTTTCTTATCAAAGTAGAACGGCGAGAGGCTCAGAATATTGACATCGACGAGCTGAAGCTCAGAGATCTCCTTCAGGATTTCCTCGACGGAGAAGTTGCCTTTGATGCCCTTCACGATTAGGGATTTCGGTCTCAAGTGTTTCGGAGTATAGGTGAAGTGAAGAATTTTTTGCTCCTTCAGCGCAGAGATGACCAACTCATAATGATTCATCTGCACCGTGTGGACAGTGTGGTTACTTGTATCAACCTCGTTGATAGAGAAACTTTCTTTGGGCACATTGAGACCCGTTATGAGCTTGATGAGATCGATTAAAGTCGAATTCACCACATATACCCTAGCAAGTCGTGCCACCGATAAACAACCGCAAAAACGACTGACGTCGTTTTGTGCAAAAATGTTACGGCAAATCACTGCAAAACGACCGATATTATTTCATACTCGATCGGTCGTTTTTCGGCTAGTTAACGAAAAAACGACTGCAAAACGACCGACCTTATTTCACGTTCGATCAGTCGTTTTACGTTTAACGACTGTAAAACGACCGATCTTTTTTCAATTTTCAAAAAAAAAAAAAAAAAAAAATTGTGTCGCTGGTAGGTTTCGAACTTGCAACCTTCGGTTTACCAATCGAGTACTCTGCCTACTTGGCTTCTCAGTTCGTTGAAGTATAATCAACACACGTTCCTCATAAGCTACCATACGTTTTGGCGAATAACTTATATGGAACATGAGTTTAACATGTATTAACGAACTGAGTGGCCGAGCAGGCAGAGCACTTGGCTAGTAATCCGAAGGTTGCGGGTTCGAGACCTATAGATGTGACTATTTTTTTTTTCTCCAAATGCGATATTTCAGGAGCACGCACATATTTTCTTGGTCTGCGCATTTATTAATTTAATAATATTTAATTAATATTAAAAAATGAAAAAAGATCGGTCGTTTTGCAGTCGTTTTTCGGTCATTAAACGTAAAACGACTGATCAAGCATGAAATAAGGTCGGTCGTTTTGCAGTCGTTTTTTCGTCAACTAGCCGGAAAACGACCGATCGAGTATGAAATAATATCGGTCGTTTTGCAGTGATTTGCCGTAACATTTTTGCACAAAACGACGTCAGTCGTTTTTTGGTGAACTAGGGGTTAATTGCGGTAAAATTGCGGTGACACGACTTGCTAGGGTATCGGTGGCGGGTTGACAGTCTTAGAGACAGAAGTCTTTTGGAGCGGAACACTGCTTTGGTCGTCTTGCTCCATATCACTTTCGTCAGAGAACCCGTGGAAACGATTTTCCGTGTCTGACTCACATTTATTATCAGTCTTTTTGCGAATTTTCCGGGATTTACGAGGCACTTTCCACTCATCTTCGATATCAGAAGGATTAGGATTAACACCAACAACATGCGCGGACGTAGAGGAATCGTCAGACAACGAATGCTTACGCGCACATTTGAGGTTAGGCGCGACACTGCTCGATACCGGTTTTACCGGATTTTCTTTCAACATTTTCTTATGAAGTCTATCCAATTCAAACGATTGGAGCTTTGGCACTTTAGGGTTAACACGCCCTAAATTGGACTGAGAATTATTTGCTTCCGGCGCATTATTGCGATTGGAGCCTTGAGAGGCCACCCCTATATATTCACCACACGGTACTATACGACCCACACGGCACTTTTCAGTCATCCACGTATATCTTTGAATCGCGACATGATCCACGCTCGAAATATGGTTCAGATATAGACAAAACTCTTCCGTAACACAGGCAGATTGATATTATTAATATTTATGCCAGATTTCACTCATAAGTGAAGAAAATAATTTGGCTGAAACGGCACACGATCCGACCACTATCAGCGTCAGACCGGAAGTCCACCAGTCGAGTACTCTGCCTACTCGGCTACTCAGTTCGTTGAAGTATGATCAACACACGTTCCTCATAAGCTACCATACGTTTCGGCGAATAACTTATATGGAACATGAGTTTAACATGTATTAACGAACTGAGTGGCCGAGCAGGCAGTGCACTCGGCTAGTAATCCGAAGGTTTCAGGTTCGAGACCTACATACGTGACCAATTTTTTTTTTTCTCCAAATACGATATTTCAGCAGCACGTACATATTTTCATGTTCCGTGCATTTATTAATTTAATAATATTTAATTAATATTTAAAAATGAAAAACGATCGGTCGTTTTGCAGTCTTTTTCGGTCGTTAAACGTAAAACGACTGATCAAGCATGAAATAAGGTCGGTCGTTTTGCAGTTGTTTTTTCGTCAACTGGCCGGAAAACGACCGATCGAGTATGAAATAATATCGGTCGTTTTGCAGCGATTTGCCGTAACATTTTTGCACAAAACGACGTCAGTCGTTTTTTGCTGAACTAGGGGTTAATTGCGGTAAAATTGCGGTGACACGACTTGCTGGGGTGTGAGCCGGTGTGTATGAGGAAGGATTGTTTTAGAATAAAATCAGATATCTCCGAGCTTCCATTTTATCAGGATGTATTTTATGATAAAAGTAGTGGGCGAAGAGAATAGAGAAACATGACATGCGTGGTAGATAGCGTCTCATAGATTCTCTACATTTGGATCTATCGTCCTGAAATACCGGCCGGGATCATTTATCGATCGAGAAAGTGCAGATTGGTGATAGGTAATTCCGTGCGAGGATAAGTTAGGATCGTAAGTGTAGCGTAGGAGACCACCGAAATCTGTAGGTAATATCGAGCCCACATACCGCACAACCGCCGCGACCAATCACACAAGGGACCATTATTTGAAAGTGACAAGTGAATCTTGACAATTTCCACTTGTCAGCGAGCAAGCTACCAAGATTACGGGAATCCTAGAGTCGAAAGCAGACTAGTGGGACCATGCGAAGCCATACGGCATTATCGAGTTAAGATATCCCATACTGGCGGATAACAACACATAAAAGCGTAGGTTTAAGTTATATAGCATATAAATTCGAATTCATATTGTATAGGCGAGCGACCTAGGAAGACCGCCAGAATAATCATTATGACGGTAGATGGCACCGCAGAAGCCCATCTGTTACGAGCCAATACCACTCGTTTTTAGTATGAGTTGAACAGACTCTGGTTGGTCCGTTTACTTTTGCTGCCTGGCGAATAGAAATTCGTGCCTGAGTGGCGGGAAATATATATATAGGTTTAAACACTTAATTCTTTAATAAAATGGAACACGATGTTTTATATTTTAAACACTTGTACTTTTAATCAACACCTTTTCAATATTGTACAATTCACTTTAACATTAAGTCCGATGTCTTTAAAAACTTAGAAATTTAACATACACAGTTTTGAATTAATATTTACGAACAACACTTTAAGAAAAAAAAAACTAAACCCATCGTACTTCTATCCGCGACGGAGAAGGTACCGATTCCGGAACGATGTATAAAACGCGAAGGTTGTCATGAGACTGCTTGCTTGACGCCGTGACTCTTTGGAGTTTCATTTTCTCTCTTCAAGATGAAATGTTTTTGCGATTGGTCAAAAGTCAAGAAGTAGGGGTTGGTAGTGGGGGTAGAAAGTATGCGGCGGCCCAAGCGACTGAGGGTTGCATGGGTCCAGCGTGGGAAGACCGAAGGGCCTGAGATAGCCGGCGTCGTGTGTGACACAAAACAGAAGGGCTTTCGCGACTCGCCACGGGCCTCCGGTGGTTGTAAAACATTTGGCGACCAGCTTCAATCAGCGTGTGGTCGTTCAAGTACCGAGTTCTGCAACTACAAGACTTCTTTAAGAAAAACGCGAAGGGATTTATTGCTGTTCTGGCTAATGTACAATTTCAGTGAAAGTCGTGTTTGAGAAAAACACGATTCTTAATCCTGCTTTTAGTTCTTGAGTCACGTCGTTTTGCAAACACTCACATTTTCCATTTTACAATGACTACACGTGTGCAGCAGAAACACTCTAAATCCATATGCTAGTACTGTTAACATAAAAATTCTTTACTTATACGCCTTCTGAAGAGAGACTATTCTTTTCCCTGGCACTCTTCAGATTATTATTGTTCTTGGCATTCGCCCGAGCCCTCGGGGAAACCAGGGTAAAAACCCGAGAGAGAACAACGCAAAATTAATCATGTATAAACATATACGAAATTATGTACAAATAACTCAATAATTACAATGGTCTTATTATTACTTATTAATTAATTAATCTACAATTACTCTTAAGGCCTGTGTCATTGAGTAACGGGTTGCTCATGGTGATTTGAATATAGTTCTTATATTGCGTCGTAGGGGGCAGACGCGTGCCGAGCATGCGCTCGTCACACATCTGTAACGCTTTCGGTCTATTTTCGGCGCGAGAATTCGAACGTCCGAATTCTGACCAGCACGAGAGTGGTTACCACCGATGTCCAATCCACGTCGAAGAGCTGAAGCTCACCTCGTCCGGGCTGACCTGTATTCGAAATTAGTTGGGAACAAAACACAATTGTAACTCGCAATTAAACACGAACTCGAACACTCTATTTATTCAAAGGAATTTATGAACTTTACTTTATCTCAGTGCAAAATAATAACTACAGTTTTCTCGAAGACAGTTCCGTCGCGCTCGACTAGTCTCAAGAATCTGCCGTCTCTCCGCCTTAACTCTAGGCTCGCGGCCCTCGCGGTCTGCTGGTGGGCCAGGAGTTACGCCCCACGGGCCCACCCTTAGCCAATCAACCCTCAGTTCGACGCGAACGCTTGCTCCCACGCGCGAGCGTGCGAGACGCTAGCGTCAAGCGTCCGCGTCACCCCTTAGCTAGAAAGTGGCTATTGTTCCTTGGCTGCAATTTGGACACCACATGGCCCACCGTCGAAGTACGGTTGGCCCTTTGGAGTATCTGGCGACGGAGCTCGCCTTGTACGTTGAAACTAAGGATGTCTCGGCTTTCTACAATTTACATTTTACTATCTGTGCGTCTAGCAAAGACGCTCTTTTAAGGGATTCACATTCTGGGCCCATATGAAGGACACTTGAATCGTCACGACTCGACTTAGGAAAGCAGACTCTAGTGCGTTTCTTTATAGCGGTACAAGGAGCGTAGGCAAATTCTTTTATGTTCAGCACGTTTCTTCGCAGCGCGGCATTTCCGCTTGGCGTACGTGGAAAAATGCTGGAATATTCGTACATCTAATAATATTTATATATTACAAATAATGTTCATAATGCCGCATTTACAATTAATCATGCTTTATACTTTATCAGCAGTCAGCTCGCCCAAGCCACTATATTTGTCTCTCGTTCGCTCTGCTTTTTCGATTTGAATTTACGCACCCGGTCTCGCGGAGGTGCTGCGCGTGCGGCGCGCTCACGGATCGCGTATCGGAATCCGTTACACATCGAATTTTGATTAATTTCTGATAGAATTTTGAATATTTAATTTGAATAAATCCTACTTTTACCTATAAAAACAGTCTAATTATTAATCGTTTCCCTGCTCGAGTTCCGAATCCTTTAAATTTAATGTAATTGGCTAAATACCGTTACATTTGGCGCCCGAACAGGGACTCGAGCATATAAGAGAAAAGACTGTGATAGGTAGGTAGGATCTCGGTCGGTAATTTAACGTGTATTGCGGGTCAACGTGCTGCAGGCGCGATAAGCATGATAAGCGGTGTAACGCGGGAAGAGTATCCACAGGCGCCGACGGAAAATTTTATTTCTTTAAAATAAGGAAGCAAAACAGCGAAAATCAAGGTTTTTGGGTGATAAAATTGAGAGAAAAGTGCCGAAAATGAGTGGGGACAAGAATCACGTCACTTTTCTATCCGAGTTCGCGAAAGGAGTGGAAGAATCGGAAGTGACAGACTCAAGGGAAACGAGTCGAGTTTATTTAACACGGGCCTCTACTACTGCGGATGCACTACTAGACGACAGACGAAGGAAAGATCGCGCGGATATCGGACGGGTATCGGATATCCATCCGCCGGAAGAATCCGAGCCTGAAGAGGTATACGAACCGCCGAGACGACCCAGAAGCCGAACACAATCGGCGAGTGGTACAGTAACGTCTCGAGACCGAGGTGAAGAGATGATAAACCTTCTACGAGCAATGAAGGAAGACCAGCGAATAATGAAAGAAGACCAGCAAGCAATGAAGGAATGCCAGGTGAGGGTGGCAACTGATTTAACAAGGGCAAATGATCTCTGCCAGTCTAGAATGGGTGCGTTAGAAATGAGACTTCAACCGCTGGTCGAAGAAAAGATCCCTGAGATGGAGAGAAGTACGAACAACAAGATTGAAAGTGTGAAAGATATACTGCTACAATTTCAACGTGACACCAGTAAATCGATTTGTGATGAGATCGGAAAGGACAGGACGGAGCGGGACAGGATAAAAAGAATTATTAATGAAGCGATGACACGAGTAGACAGGAGCAAAAATCTGGCTAAATCTGCGGTTGAAAAGGTTGTGGAGATTGAAAAGAAATTGGCGACAGGCTCTAACAATACGATCTGGGGACTTACGAGTGCATTTAATGGCACGGGATCCCCAAGGGTGCAAGCCGTGCCTCAACGGATTCCAAAATTTTCAGCGGATAGCAATGAAAGGCCCATGAGGTATTTGAGGAACCTCCAGGAATATTGTGAAGCTGCGGGGATAGAAGGGACAGATATCCGGCATGTTCTCCGGGAATCCTTGACAGGTGAAGCGGAAAATTGGTGGAGTCTAGAGAATCAGGACGAGCACGATATTTTGTCTTTCTCGATCGTGTTTGCAGGTCGATATTGGAACCAGGACCTTCAAAATAAGGTAAGAAGTAACCTGGAATTTGGAGTGTACGATCCGAACACACACAGGCGGACAAGAGCGGAATATGCAACGTTAATTATCGGAAATGCACGGGATCTCACAGAGAAGATGACCGATGAAATAATAATTCAAAAATTAACCCGGCATTTTGACGAAAAAGTGAGAAGTGCTGTCCGAGTGCGACAGATAAGGACGACTCGCGAATTTCTAGAATTATTAGAAAGCATCGATATGGCGGGACCATTGAATAGCCAAAGAAGCATGCACAGAGGCGGGACGCAGCCTTATAGAGGAGAGCAGCGATACGGAAGCGCCCCACCACGACAGTATATTATCCCGTTCCACGTCAGTACGACGGAGGGGGACAGGGAAGAGCATACGAGGCTCCCGGCCAGGAGTACGCAGCTGCGCCTCAGCTAGGTCAGCCGCAGCAACAGCATGCCGCGCCGTGGCAACGAGAAATGCCTCCGAGAGAAATGGCGCCTCCTCCAGCACCAGAAATCAACGATTTACAACGAATGGGACCGATTATCGAGTCGACGATGACATCGGAGGTGCGAAGACAATTCGAGGCGATGAAAACCGGGCCGGGAATCGAATAACCGTTGCGCCCGAAGAAAAAGAAAGTGAGGAGATAGAGATAGAAAAAACGACAGAGAATGAAGGGCGTGGCGCAACGGAAAAGAAGAGAAAGGGATTCAGGGTGACGATGAACGAGAAACGATGAGAGCAGAAGAGGAGATCAAGACAAAGGAGTAAGCTGCATGCAGGAGAAGAGGAAGAAGAAGTGGTGGAGAGGACAGGAGAGGCTAAAAGATCTTCGGCGGCGCGCAAGAAAAAGGGGGGCACGAGTGACGCACTAGAAAAGAGTGACGGAACGCTTGTAGACTCCACGAGTACAAGGCGAGTGCAGGAGCACGTAAAGCCCCAGATTGGAGCTGAGGGAGAATATAAAAGAGTGACGCAGTGCAGAGAGTTGGCGGTTTATTCTGCGATGACGGAAAATCCTCGAGAATTTTTAAGAGAAGAAAAAATGGGAAATAGTGAAAAATGGTACGAGGAGGAACACCCGAAATGTCCGGAGCTGCCGGTGGCTTTGGAAGGCTTAACGACTTTGAGTCTGAACGACTGCTGGAGCCAAATGCCATCTCTGAGAAATATTACCTGGAAAATAAGGAGGTTTTTGAGGGACGCCCCATACTTCCGGTAACCGGAACAAAAGTATGTGGAGCAATGAGCGGAGCAGTTGAACGAGTCAAGGAGCAAATAATGGTGGAAGGAGAGACATATGGACAAAAATCGCAGATTCAGATGTTAATCGTACCGAAATTATCCCGGCCAGTAATTATCGGCGTTGGTGGAATGTTTTTATTGAAGATAATGGTGGATGGAGGGAATAAAATGGTGGCAGTGAACGACAATATAGTTGCACAGTTTCGAGAGGGTGAGTGGCATCGTTTAGGTCCAACGCAAGTAGGTGTGGAAAATATTGCACGGATATGCAGTTTATACGAGGCGGAAGATATCCCCGAGGGTGAGGCGAGCGTAGCACTGACGAGGAATGAATTCCTAGACAAGATGAAGGAGTGTGTAAATGTTCACGAAGAAATCCTCCACGAATTCGAGAGAATTGTCGGCGAGACAAGTGGAGTATCCGATAAGGTGCCTGGAAGGATGACAATGTACGAGCACAGACTTCTGTTAAAGGATCCGAAACCGTACTTTCATAGGTCATATCCGGTGTGTTTATCGCAGCCTGGGCGAGTCCAGAACGAGATAGATCGGATGCTTAAGGTGGGAGTAATTCAGAAATTCGAGAGCATCTATATAAATCCGCTCATGCCCGTGACTAAAGACGATGACAGCGTGCGGTTGTGTCTTGACGCTCGAGAGTTAAATAATTACTTAGTAAATGATTACAATAATGCACCGCCAATAGAGGAGATTTTCCAGCGGTGCGGTGGTAAAAAAGTGATGTCAACTGTGGATCTCACGAGCAGTTTCTGGCAGATACCGTTACACCCAGACTCCAGGAAGTATACGGCCTTCCAGCACAATGGGAAGTGTTACGAATTTACGGTGACGCCTTTCGGTTTAAAAACAAGCACTGCAAGTCTGATCCGAGCTCTGGATGTTGTTTTAGAAGGATTGAATTTTGTGATAAATTTCGTAGATGACCTGCTCATCATGTCGACATCACACGAGGAACATCTGGAACACCTGCGGGTGTTATTCCGGAGATTTAAAGAACACGGAATGACGTTGAAATTTAGCAAGTCCCATTTTTTTAAGGCAGAGGTGAATTTTTTGGGCCATATTCTGACGACCGAAGGACTAAAAGCGGATTCAGAAAAAGTACGGGCGATAAAGGAATTTCCGGTACCAAAAAACGTCAAGCAATTGCGAGGTTTCCTAGGTTTGGTGAATTATTATACGAAATTCACGAACCAACATGCACAAGAGACGGCACCATTAAATGCACTAACGAGGAAAGAAAATAAGTGGTACTGGGATGAGGTTATGCAACGGGGCTACGAAAGGATAAAAGAACTATTTTGCGAAGAGATTCTATTGACTTTTCCGGATCCGCAGAAGCCATACATACTTAAAACGGATGCAAGTGGATATGCACTGGCTGCAACATTGGTACAGGAAACAGGAAGTAGAGAAAAGAAGGCTATTTCTGTTATCACATACGCAAGCCGCACCCTCAAAGGACGAGAATTGCGATACATGACAACTGAAAAAGAATTGTTGGCAATAGTGTGACCTCCGTGAAGTTAGCCGATGATTTTAATGAATCTGATTCTAAATTATCGGAATCGATTGGTGGTCGATTGGTGGTCATTGGTGGCCTAATTGGAGCATTTGGTGGTGAACCGTTTATTTTTAATTAATTAATCAAAATTGGCCGGTGAAGTTAGCCAATTTTTTTTTTTTTTTCACGAATTTAATTTTTTTTGATGCCCAATCGATGTATAATCGTTTGGTGGTCAAGAATATCATAATTAGAACATTTGGTGGTCACTAGTTCTCGAGAAAAATTAAAAAAACTAATTTCCATTCGACAGACCCGGAAGCAAGGATATGGGCAAATGTTTATGGCCGGTAAAACACATAATTCTAGACCGATTTTGCTTTGAGAGGTCTTAATCGATGCAGAAACGTTCCCTGATCATTGGTAGCCTTATCTTAACAATTGGTGGTTATTAATTAGCATATTAGATGTCCTTAAACGTACCCGAGCATTACAAAAGAGCATCGAACACTGTGATTGGCTGACAGATGAGTACCGCGGTAATATGAACGGTGTTTCATAAAACGCATAATTCTTAACCGACAACGCTCCACAGGGTCGTTATCAAAGCAGGACGGTTTAATAACTATTGTTAGTCATTAATTAGATTATGAGATATCCATAATCTTATTTCTGCTACGTTACGACGAGTAACGACGAGTAGTTGAACTTTGGGATCGGTCAATGTATACGCACGCAGGTCTATTGACATATATTCTCTTGGATAAAACTCACATTTCTAAACCGATTTCGTTCAACGAGGTCTTAATCGAAGCGTCAATGTCTGCAGATCATTGGTAGTCTAATTACAACATTTGGTGGTCATTCATTACGCTACGACGAACAAAGAACGCTGGGATTGATCGAGATATATGCTCACACGTCCATTGACTTACGTGTTTTTTTAAATAAAACTCATATTTCTAAACCGATTTCGTTCAACGAGGTGTTAATTTAACCGCCAATGTCCGCAGATTATTGGTAGCCTAATTACAACATTTGGTGGTGGGCCGTTTTTTTTAAAAGCATTTGGTGGTAATTATTTAATGTAAACGTGCCAATCCGAGCTTTCGTTGCTGATGTGAAAGTGCGAATATAATTTACGCAATCGTTTACATTAAATAATTACCACCAAATGCTCTGATCACTCCACCAATGAGTATTGGATGTTTCTACGTTGATTAAGACCTTGTGGCTTAAAATCGGTCTAAAATGGTCCGTTTCATGTGCGTTAATACCGCTGTACCCATTCTCAGCCAATCCCAGACTCCGTCCCTGATCGTAATGGACGAGTATACGATTAGGGACAGCTGAGACGCTAATTAATGACCATCAAATATTAAGATAAGGCTACCAATGATCAGGGAACGTTTCTGCATCGATTAAGACCTCCCAAAGCAAAATCGGTTTAGAATTATGTGTTTTATCGGCCATAAAAACATTTATCCATATCCTTGCTTCCGGTTCTGTCGAATGGAAATTAGTTTTTTTAATTTTTCTCGAGAACTAGTGACCACCAAATGTTCTAATTATGATATTCTTGACCACCAAACGATTATACATCGATTGGGCATTAAAAAAAAATTAAATTCGTGAAAAAAAAAAATCGGCTAACTTCACCGGCCAATTTTTATTAATTAATTAAAAATAAACGGTTCACCACCAAATGCTCTAATTAGGCCACCAATGACCACCAATCGACCACCAATCGATTCCGATAATTTAGAATCAGATTCATTAAAATCATCGGCTAACTTCACGGAGGTAATAGTGTGAGCCGTCGGAAAGTTTCGGACGTACCTGAAAGGCGCGAAAATTCAAATCGAAACAGACCACAGAGCGCTGATTTTCCTGAAAACCTGCCGTTTTAGCAGTGAGAGATCGATGAGATGCAACATTATGATATCAAGGTCGACCACATTCCAGGGGTAAAGAATATTGCCGCAGATGCACACAACAGGATGATACCAGGACGAGATGAATTCTCGGAGGAGGCAAAATGCATTGTTTATCTGAATAAAATGTTAGCGGAAAAACTATCGAGGGAATTACGGAAGCAATTAAAGGGCATGGCACAGTTGTAACATGAGGAAGAGGACGTGAAGTGCATCATCGATTTTCTAGAGGAAAAGAAGGAGAGAGAAAAAGAAAATAATTATCGGCTCAACAAAAACATTCTGCAACGGTTATCCAAGACACAAGTGTGGAGGACAGTGGTCCCAAAAAGTGTGATAAAACCATTGATACGGGAATGCCATGCAATTTACGAACATTTGGGAGCTGGTAAATGTTTCCGTATGCTCGATGAGGATTTTTCCTATCCTCATCTTGCAAGGTTAACACGCACTGTATTGGCTACCTGTGATGCGTGTCAACGGAACAAAATTGCTGTGCAGATATGTCACGCGGAAATGCAGACGATAATTCCGGAGAAACCTGGCGACCTGTTGTCGATCGATTTTTACGGGCCATTACCATCATCAGTAGCAGGAGTTAAACATATCCTCGTGACTCTGGATGCATTTAGCGAATACGTTGTGCTTTACCCAATGAAAAAAGCCAACACGGCAACAGTGATAAAAAGGATCTTCCAGGACTACATTCCACGATACGGGAAGCCGAAGAGGATACAATTCGATCACGGAATGCAGTTCACGGTGAAAAACTGGATAAACAAATTGAAGGAAGAGAATATTACCGCCGTTTTCTCGTCAATCCGCCACCCGCAAGGAAACATCGTAGAACGAGTGAATCGAGAGCTCGGTCGGTATTTCAGGATACTGCTGCCCGACAACCACTCAGGTTGGTCGGCCTGGGTACCAAGGATTCAAGAGTGCATAAATCAAACGCACCACGAAACCACAGAATTTACACCAATGGAATTACAATGCTTAAAAAAGCCTTGTAGAGAGTGGAATCGGGTGCTCTCGATCATGGCGGGAGAAGAAGTCAATCCGAAAACATCGGACGAGAAGTGGGCTTTAGCGAAGGAAAGGATCGCGAGAAAAGGCCAATTACGCGCCGAAAAGTTCAATTCGCGCCACAAGCTCACGACTTTTGAGAAAGGAGAGCTCGTATTGGTTAAGGCGCTCAACGTATCAGATCCGCTGCAGCAAAGGACTTCGAAATTCGTGCCGCTTTTTGAAGGACCCTATCGTATAAAAAAATGCGTGGGACTCGCTACCTATTTGCTTGTCGATATAAAAAGTAAGAAGGAAAGAGGGAAATTCCATAGTAGCATGTTCAAACGTTACAAGACGACCGAGGCACCGGCGGGCAGCAGCGGCGATAAAGGGAAGCTCGATCTGAAGGGCGATGAAAATCAAGAAATTGGGGAGATGGTATGCGTGATGTGCGTGAGCATCTAAGGAGTGTGCGTGTGCAGGTACGCGTGACGAGAGCGGCGTTAGATATAGGTATAGTGAGTAGCGGTTAAGGGAAGCGCGAGATGTAAACATCGCGAGCGAAGGAGATCGGTAATGTGTATCACATCGACACTACAATTAGTGGTATTAGTATGTAAGTAATAGATTAAGATAGAGATAAGAAAGTAATGCGCGAGAGAAAGACGGCGATAGAGTAGGATAGGTATAAGGAAAATATGCGAGCAAGAGAGATAGAAATAGGGGTGAGAAGACCACATAGATAAATAGGATTAATTAGTAGTGGTGCAAAGAGGATGAGTAGGAGAAATTTAACGCAGCAAGCGCGCTGCGAGCGGTGGCGATTTCGAGATCGCTAGTTCTGATTGGCGGATTTTCCGAACTCTCGAAACTGAGCGCAATAAGCAACGAAAAATGCGACGGTTTCGGAGAAAGATTTGAATCTAACGATAGTTAGACGATGGGAAATAAGTATAGATATAGAACCCGGGGATCTTGATATGGGGAAAGGGAGAGCGGTGTTAGATGCTTATCAGCAACGCGACGAATCGGTCACAAAGTAAAGACGTGGAAAAAGAGATCAGTATGCAGCGATATATCGAGTATTGGGGGCGTGGGCTGCAGATGAACGAGAAATACGAGTGTCGGATCGTAAGTGTAGAGGATCCAGGGAGATTTTACGTCCACCTGGTCCAGGACGACAACCGGAACGCACGTCTCTTAGGAGCAGTATATAATCTACCGGAAAACCACCCGGAGATACACCCACTACTGGAGGAAGAGGCGTTTCCGGGGAGTCCCGTCCTATGGAAGGATGAGGATGAGGAGGAAGGAACCTCCGGTTTTTACTGAGCCACAATCACGAGGGTCCTCCATCCTGGGACCTTGAAGGTCTGGCTAGGGGACTATGGGCACTCGGAGGAGGTCACCTTGACGGACCTTTATACCGTGCCGACCTAGGTGAGCAACGAGCCATATACCGCCATATTGTGTGGGCTCCACGGCGTGCAGTCCTGCACGGAGGAGGGGTGGAGTGGGGAAGAGAGAAGCCGTTTCGAGTCCCTGGTCAAATTTCGGAGGGTAGGTACCCTAGATCTATATATCGATCGAATGGATCAGGCAATGGTGGGGCTCTGGGTAGAGCTCCACGGGACCTATCAAGGTCAGGGATACGAGGTGGCGGCCCAACTTCGCTACAGCGGCCACGCCACCCCAACTAATGAGGAGAACGCATTCGAGATCGGCGCGGCAGGTGGGGGGCACGGGAAGCACCCACGGTTCGAAATGGCGGCCTATCGAGGGGCAGCAATCCGTACGGACGACGACGACGAGGTGAGGAGGTGGGGGGACCTTCCACGCAACACCGCGAACGACAGCGAAGACGACGAGGAGCGCGAATCGATGTGGGAAGAGTGGGGATACGTCCCTATAATCGATGAGGATGCCGCCGTCGACCCTCTCTCCATCGAGGATAGGAGCTTCCTCACTGAGTGGGGAGTGATAGGAAAAGAGGAAAGCGAGGAGGACGAAACCAGCGACGAAAACGATGATAACTCGATTTGTGATTAATTAAATAAAAAAACTCGTGGTTTCGAAATGAGACTGGATGTAGTCATCACTAACCTGCCAGTAGCCATAGTATAGATTAAGTAGAAAAAAAAAGACACTCCGGGAATTACGAAAGCAGCAAGCGCATTCCCAGATAGAAATGTTACGGCAGATTGACGTCACGATGGCGGCATAAAACGACACGCGTGTCGACAAAAATGCGCCATGTACTGCAGCATTAAGCTGCATTATTAACGGCACGGCGTCCTGATGCCGGTAATCTGCCTGCAAAGTTCCGACACGCGTTGGCGTCATTTGGCGGTGCACAGCGTGGCGGAATTTTGCAGGCAAGGTGGCGGCATTCGTGCCGTTAAGCACGCCGTGTCGTTAATAATGCAGCTTAATGCTGCAGTACATGGCGCAGTTTTGTCGACACGCCGTGCGGCACGTTTTTCTATCTGGGTTATTCTTAGGATTATTAAGTATTAAGGAATCTTCGAAAGTCCGAGCTATCCATTTTCCATATCGTTGTTGTCTGTGGAATAACGATTCGGGGACACGAAAGAAAAAAAAAAAAAAGTCTGCACGTAATTATTGAGTAACCAGGATTCCTGTGATCATTGTCGTATATTGGATATATTGGATATATCATATTGGATCTAGAATTAAAGAGAGGATGTGAATAGCCAAGTGGATAAGATCACGGCCTGGTAATCGTAGGGTCACAAGTTCGGACCACACGGAAAAAAAAACTTATTTTTATTTTACTATCTTCGTGGTTTCTTTGTTTTTTCTCTTTTTTTTTTTGTTGTTGGAGATCAATTCTCAAAGTGCATAGCTTTTTCGAATAGATCTGGGGAGCAATGCGACGGAGAGACCCGCATTTACCTACCGATCTACGTAAGGATCAATGTTTAAATCGATCTAGAACTACCGACGGTAACCGTTGACATGGGTCATCGGCGACCGTTGGTAAGCGAGCTGGCGTACGTGACAATTATCACGTACGCCAGGCCGAGGAGCCGTTAGATATGATGAGTAAGCTGAAAAAAAGCGAGAAATAGAGGGGTGGGGAGAGTCGAGTGCCCGGTCGGACGGGTAGAGCCCGGGCTTCTCTCGATCTCTTACCCAAGAACCACCGAAGCGACAGGTACTTACCTCGGGAGCGCATACTTACCAGCAGGGAAGTACCCCTATCAAGCTAGCAGACGGATTTCCCAGAAATGGATTTACGATATACCATAATTAGGTGCTCATTAGGTGCTAATTTGGTACCCAGTTTATAATTTTAGTGCTCCTTTAATTTAGGCAGAAATGAAATTTGAAAAACCCTCTGCTAGCTTGATATCAAGCTAGCAGAATTCTTTGAAAATTAATGTCTTTCTTAACTTTTTTTCGGTAGGAATTAAGTGCTTTTGAAGTGCTTTCAGACAGTATAACTTTCAACCCCGAAAACCCCGTGGAAATATTATTTAAAAAAAAAAAAAGATTTCAATAATGAAAAACTCAAAATTATAATAATAGCTGGATTCAACCTATACCATAATTAGGTGCTCTTTTAGTGCTTCCGAACGGTATAAGATTCGACGCTGAAAGATAACCGGAAAAACTAGAAATGAAATTTGAAAAAGCCTCTGCTAGCTTGATATTAAGCTAGCAGAGGTCTTTGAAGATAAATGTTATCCTTAACTTTTTTTGGCAGGCATTAAGTGCTTTTAAAGTGCTTTCAGCCATTATAACGTTCGACTCCGAAATACCCGTGGTAGTATTATTTTTCATTAAAAAAAATGTCAATAATGAAAAACTCAAAATTTTCATAATAGCTGGATTCAACCATACCATAATTAGGTGCTCTTTTGGTGCTTCCGAACGGTATAAGATTCGACTCTGAAATATAACCGGAAACACTGTTTTTCTTGAATCTTAATTTGCATTTCTTGGAAGCACTTAAATTTTACGTCATTTCTGTGCAAACAATATTCGACTTTTAAGAAATTGAGATGTCTCCTAGGATAAAGTAGGTTCTGAGATCGCGGGGGTGGAGCACTTAAATTCGAATTTGCGTTGCTCGAAAGCACCTAAATGGTACGACATTTTTGTCCAAAGAAATTCCGGGATTTAAAAAAATGTGATGTCACCTACGTTAGGGTAGGTATTGACATCGCAGGGGTACGGCACTTTAATTCAATTTTTCGTTTCTTGATAGCACCTAATTCGTAGGTCATTTCTATGCAGAGAAATTTAGGCATTCAAAAAATTCTGATATCTCCTACAATAAAGTAGGTTCTGAGATCGCGGGGTGGAGCACTTAAATCCAAATTTGCGTTTCTCGAAAGCACCTAATCCGTACGTAATTTCTGTGCAAAAAAATTTCGGCGTTTCAACAATTCCAATATCTCCTACGATAATGTAGGTGCTCAGATCACGAGGCTGGAGCACTTAAATTCCAATTTGCATTTCTCGAAAGCACCTAATTCGAACGTCATTGCTGAGCAAAGAAATTCCCAAATTTAACAACATCTGATGTCACGTACCCCAGAGTAGGTTTTGACATCTCAGGGGTGGAGCACTTAAATCCACATTAGCGTTTCTTGAAAGCACCTAATTCGTACATCATTTCTGTGTAGAGAAATTTCGGCATTTCAAAAATTCTGATATCTCCTACAATAAAGTAGGTTCTGGGATCGCGGGGGTGGAGCACTTAAATCCAAATTTGCGTTTCTTGAAAACACTTAATTCGTACGTCATTTTTGTGCAGCCCTGCGATGTCAATACCTACCCTAACGTAGGTGACATCACATTTTTTTAAATCCCGGAATTTCTTTGGACAAAAATGTCGTACCATTTAGGTGCTTTCGAGCAACGCAAATTCGAATTTAAGTGCTCCACCCCCGCGATCTCAGAACCTACTTTATCCTAGGAGACATCTCAATTTCTTAAAAGTCGAATATTGTTTGCACAGAAATGACGTAAAATTTAAGTGCTTCCAAGAAATGCAAATTAAGATTCAAGAAAAACAGTGTTTCCGGTTATATTTCAGAGTCGAATCTTATACCGTTCGGAAGCACCACAAGAGCACCTAATTATGGTATGGTTGAATCCAGCTATTATGAAAATTTCGAGTTTTTCTTTATTGACATTTTTTTTAATGAAAAATAATACTACCACGGGTATTTCGGAGTCGAACGTTATAATGACTGAAAGCACTTTAAAAGCACTTAATGCCTGCCAAAAAATAGTTAAGGATCACATTTATCGTCAAAGACCTCTGCTAGCTTAATATCAACCTAGCAGAGGCTTTTTCAAATTTCATTTCTAGTTTTTCCGGTTATCTTTCAGCGTCGAATCTTATACCGTTTGGAAGCACTAAAAGAGCACCTAATTATGGTATAGGTTGAATCCAGCTATTATTATAATTTTGAGTTTTTCATTATTGAAATCTTTTTTTTTTGAAAAATAATATTTCCACGGGATTTTCGGGGTTGAAAGTTATACTGTCTGAAAGCACTTTAAAAGCACTTAATTCCTACCGAAAAAAAGTTAAGAAAAACATTAATTTTCAAAGAATTCTGCTAGCTTGATATCAAGCTAGCAGAGGGTTTTTCAAATTTCATTTCTGCCTAAATTAAAGGAGCACTAAAATTATAAACTGGGTACCAAATTAGCACCTAATGAGCACCTAATTATGGTATATCGTAAATCCATTTTTGGGAAACCCGTCTGCAAGCTTGATAGGGGTCAGGGAAGTACAGATAGGATATTCGAACAGCGAAGACCCCGATTAATTGTTAAATAACTGTAGACAGAGATTGTTCACGTGCAAGCAGGGGGCAATATTACAAAAGAAAACGGAAAGAAAAAGAGTCCGGGGATTAAAAGTCCAAAGCGAGCATTATTTGAATGTGAGTGGCGATATCAGCGGATACCTACGAGCGAGTGTGTGAGTGCGCGATATTGTGAGCCGGTGTGTATGAGGAAGGATTGTTTTAGAATAAAATCAGATATCTCCGAGCTTCTATTTTATCAGGATGTATTTTATGAGAAAAGTAGCGGGCGGCGAGAATAGAGAAACATGACATGCGTGGTAGATAGCGTCTCATAGATTCTCTACGTTTGGATATATCGTCCTGAAATACCGGCCGGGATCATTTATCGATCAAGAAAGTGCAGATTGGTGATAGGTAATTTCGTGCGAGGATAAGTTAGGATCGTAAGTGTAGCGCAGGAGACCACCGAAATCTGTATGTAGTATCGAGCCCACATACCGCACAACCGTCGCGACCAATCACACAAGGGACCATAATTTGAAAGTGACAAGTGAATCTTGACAATTTCCACTTGTCAGCGAGCAAGCTAGCAAGATCACGGGAATCCTAGAGTCAAAACCAGACTAGTGAGACCATGCGAAGCCATACGGCATTATCGAGTTAAGATATCCCATACTGGCAGATAACAACACATAAAAGCGTAGGTTTAAGTAATATAGCATATGAATTCGGATTCACATTATATAGGCGAGCGAGCTAGGAAGACCGCGAGAATAATCATTGTGACGGTAGATGGCACCGCAGAAGCCCATCTGTAACGGATTCTGATACGCGATCCGCGAGCGCGCCGCACGCGCAGCACCTCCGCGAGACCGGGCGCGTAAATTCAAATCGAAAAAGCAGAGAGAACGAGAGACCAGTATAGTGGCTTGGGCGAGCTGACTACTGATAAAGTATAAAGGATGATTAATTGTAAATGCGGCATTATGAACATTATTTGTAATATATACATATTATTAGATATACGAATATTCCAGCTTTTCCCACGTACGCCAAGCGGAAATGCCGCGCTGCGAAGAAACGTGCTAGACACAAAAGAATCTGCCTACGCTCCTTGTACCGCTATAAAGAAACGCACTAGGGTCTGCTTTCCTAAGTCGAGTCGTGACGATTCAAGTGTCCTTCATATGGGCCCAGAATGTGAATCCTTTAAAAGAGCGTCTTTGCTAGACGCACAGATAGTAAAATGTAAATTGTAGAAAGCCGAGACATCCTTAGTTTGAATGTACAAGGCGAGCTCCGTCGCCAGACACTCCAAAGGGCCAACCGTACTTCGACGGTGGGCCATGTGGTGTCCAAATTGCAGCCAAGGAACAATAGCCACTTTCTAGCTCGGGGTTGACGCGGACGCTTGACGCAAGCGTCTCGCACGCTCGCGCGTGGGAGCAAGCGTTCGTGTCGAACTGAGGGTTGATTGGCTAAGGGTGGGTCCTTGGGGCGTAACTCCTGGCCCACCAGCAGACCGCGAGGCCCGCGAGCCTAGAGTCAACGCGGAGAGACGACAGATTCTTGAGACTAGTCGAGCGCGACGGAACTGTCTTCGAGAAAACTGTAGTTATTATTTTGCACTAAGATAAATTAAAGTTTATAAATTCCTTTGAATAAATAGAGTGTTCGAGTTCGTGTTTAATTCCGAGTTACAATTGTGTTTTTTCCCCAACTAATTTCGAATACAGGTCATCCCGGACGAGGTGAGCTTCGCTCTTCGACGTGGATTGGACATCGGTGGTAACCACTCTCGTGCTGGTCAGAATTCGGATGTTCGAATTCTCGCGCCGAAAATAGACCGAAAGCGTTACACATCGAATTTTGATTAATTTCTGATAGAATTTTGAATATTTAATTTGAATAAACCCTACTTTCGCCTATAAAAACAGTCTAATTATTAATCTTTTCCCTGCTCGAGTTCCGAATCCTCTAAATTTAATGTAATTGGCTAAATACCGTTACAATATGGACTATGATGGAAAAAGATTTGTGTACAAATGTAACGCAAATCGGTCGAGTTTGTCAATTTTTATGGTATTTTCAATTTTTCCAAAAATCTTGTTCGCTTGCTTATGCAAATCATGATATACCAAGTTTAAATTTGGTTTACATATGAACTATCATTAAATAATATTTGATTAAGAATTTGACACAAATCGGTCGAGCGGTAAAAAGTTTATGACACTTTGAATTTTTAGAAAAAAGTCTTCCGAGAATAAACAAGCCTGCAAAGTAGAACCTCGTAAATTTCTTCCTCATTATTTTTTTCCTCTTACAAAGCTTCCTGTATGGGGAACCGAAAATCAATCAACATACTTCGTCATAGAGGTAGCTTTGAAAAACGCAATAAATAATGAGGAAGGAACCCGAGCAGAAATTGCCGTCGGGCTGACGTCAGGTCTCTATAAGGCATTGTCTTATTTATCATCAGGTCCTGATAAGGTACCTTATCAGGCCCTGATCAGTATTGTAACGCAGTGGCCCTGTAAGGTACTGAAGAAATAGCCGGATAGCACCCTGCTGTCCAGCCTGACGCGGCCCTGATATAATTCGGCTGCCCCCTCATCCCAACCTGATAGAGCCTATAAAGGTTGCCCTATTAAGACCCTACAAGAATAATAAAGAAATTTAATTAAAGAATATTAGTTAGTGTTTATTCAAACGAGTAAGCGTGCACCTTTAATTACATATTGCGTCTTTCTCTACATGATGGTACATATTAAACGCTGAGAAAAACCGCTTATAATTTTTTTTTACATTGACGGGAATCGAACCTGGAACCCTCCGGATAATGTTGCACTGCGCCTTAGCTCACTCGGCCATTCAGATCATGCGATTGTACAATTTTTTTTGTCTGTTTGAATGACTGTAGTATGAAGTAAAAGAAATATAATATAGTCAGCACTTTACAGACTTATATGATTGCATTTGACGTGCTGAAAATGAAAAGTGATTCAGTTACTTTTCACGATCATCGATTATATCATTTTATCGTTATTGCCATCTACTAAGATATCCAATGAAGGTACATGTTTCATTGTCTGCGTGAATTAGTTCGTCAGTATTTGAATGGGTACCTGGCTGACTCTGTCGATCAGTAGATGGACAGGTGACCACCGAGTTGACCCGAAAAGTCACTACCTGGATGGGTGGCCGTCTGGTTAACTCTATCAGTCTTTGGTTGGGTGACCGCCTAGTTTATCCTGGCGGTCTATATTGAAATGGATGACCACTCGATACTTAGATGGGTAATCGATTTGCTGACACTACCGTTCGATACTTAGATGCGTGATCGCCTTATGTTATGTTATGGGGATGGAATCCCATAACTCCTAAATTTGTTAACATCTGTGACAAATTCCAGTCTGTTAGCTGAAATGTGTTAGTGTAAGAGTTTTTATGCACACTTATTCGTAAAATAAAACACTAGACGATTTACGACAAGTTTGATCCACCAAAAAAACCCTCACGGGTAAAAAATTGAGACAAGTACATTTACGTGAGTGGTATCTAATACCCCCAAAAACACAGTGTGTCAAAAACTTGAGCCATAAACTATGTATAGGTACAAAAAGTTGTGAAATAAACTAAAAATATATTCAGCATGTCAAGTACATGTTGTACAACATATATATACATTATATACGTGTATATAAATAGTAGTTTTAATATAAACTAAAAAGAATTTCTCGCATTTAAACGAAAAATAATCAGTAACAAAGAAAAAATCATAAATTGAGAACAAAAATTAATGAATAAATAAATTTCAACATCTCAAAAAATTAAACGGAAGCACTTGGCAATTTTGCTAAATATCCTATATGGTTCACCATTATTCAATGGTCATATTAGCATAGAAACTCACCAAGCATTTCACTTGCATTCTTTTATATATTCTTTAGCATGCATATTTATTAGCACAACAAATAATAAATATAGGGTTCCTCTTATTCTCCTTCCGCTTACCATTACAGATGGATTTTATAATATTGGCCAAATATCAATTCATAGTTTCAAAATTTATGTCCCACTGCAAGATAATGTGCTGCTACTCGGTCGGTAACATAAACTGTAATGTAAATTTCTTTTTTGCGGTTGCTTGTTTTTTGTACAACACAATTGTTAATTTTTTTTAACAGAACATAGATCGTTAAATCGTATGCGTACCGTTTAGTTATGCTGTGCAGCTAAGCTGCGGTTATCTCAAGAAATTCCAAAAAAGGTTACTGTTGATTGCAATACATTTTTTTTAAGTCGTAAGACTTTTGCAAATTTTAACTAAGAATAGGCTTTTCAAGACTAACAGTTCTCCGTCAGTTATAACCGCAAACCGAAAACTATAGAGACATCGACCTGGACACCAAAAACTAGGGAGTGGTTGACCTGGACATCGGAAATTATGGAGAGATAGACCTAGACACCTGAACTATAAAGAGATCGATGTGTACAATGTAAATTATGAAGAGTTCAACACTGAAGGCACTGAAAACTATGCAGAGTTCAACTCTGAAGGCACCAAAAACTATGGAGAGATCAACTGCGACATAGAAAACTATGGAGATGACGAGATTGACCTGAACACCAAAAACTATGGAGAGGTCGATCTGGACACCTGAGACCATGGAGAGATCGACCTGGACAACGAAAACTACGAAATCGTCGACCTGGACATCGACAATTATGGAGGAATCGACCTAGACACCGAAAACTACGGAGACGTCGGCCTGGGCAACGAAAACTATGGAGACATCAACCTGGATATGGAAAACTATGGAGAGGTCAACCTGGACATCTGAAACCATGGACAGATCGACCTGGGCAACGAAAACTACGGAGCCGTCGACCTGAACATCGAAAACTATGGAGAAATCGACTTGGACACCTAAATCTATGGAGAGGTCGATCTGGATACCGAAAACTATGGAGAGGTCGACCTGGACATCGAAAACTATGGAGGAATCGACCTAGACACTTAAAACTATGAATGAATCGACCGGGGCACTTAAAACTATGGAGAGATCGACCTGGACAACGAAAACTATGGAGAGGTCGACCTGGACATCTGAAACCATGGAGAGATCAACCTGGACACCGAAAACTATGGAGAGGTCGACCTGGACATCGAAAACTATGGAAACATCGACCTGGATACGGAAAACTATGGAAAGGTCGACCTGGACACCGAAAACTATGGAGGAATTGATTTGGCCACCTAAAACTATGGAGAGATCGACCTGGACAACGAAAACTGCGGAGCCGTCGACCTGGACACGAAAAACTACGGAGCCGTCGACCTGGACATCGAAAATTATGGAGGAATCGACCTAGACACCGAAAACTACGGAGACGTCGGCCTGGGCAACGAAAACTATGGAGACATCAACCTGGATATGGAAAACTATGGAGAGGTCAACCTGGACATCTGAAACCATGGACAGATCGACCTGGGCAACGAAAACTACGGAGCCGTCGACCTGAACATCGAAAACTATGGAGAAATCGACTTGGACACCTAAATCTATGGAGAGGTCGATCTGGATACCGAAAACTATGGAGAGGTCGACCTGGACATCGAAAACTATGGAGGAATCGACCTAGACACTTAAAACTATGAATGAATCGACCTGGACACTTAAAACAATGGAGAGATCGACCTGGACAACGAAAACTATGGAGAGGTCGACCTGGACATCTGAAACCATGGAGAGATCAACCTGGACACCGAAAACTATGGAGAGGTCGACCTGGACATCGAAAACTATGGAGACATCGACCTGGATACGGAAAACTATGGAAAGGTAGACCTGGACATCGGAAAATGTGGACGAATTGACCTGGACCCAAAGCTGGGGAGCAATCGTTTATTAACATTAACAATGTATATACTATTGCTTCGCCGTGTATTTCATAAACTAGCTCATTACTGGATGACGTTATGATTTTCTTATAGTGATTAGTAGGTTGCGAAACATAGTGGTTGGCAGGTTGCGAAAGACACAGAGTCGACCACTGAAAAAGTGTAATATTTCAGAGAAGTTTTCAATTATAAATGACCATATCACTTAAACGACTGAACGTAGAACGCTCGTTTTGGTCTTAAACGAATTATTTTGGCCTATAGTATCTGATTATATCTGAAAAAGACTTGAAAACGCTATCATTTTATCAATATAACATATTAACCTCGAAAAAAAGTGGCCAAAACAAGTTGGCTCGAGTAAATGATCTGCGGCAGTGTAAATGTACTTGTCTCGAGACGCTGCCGCGTCTCTTCATACCAAAAATCAATGAGGTTTTGTCCTTTCATTAATATACACGATTTGAAATCAACAGCTGTAAGTTATTTACTCAAACCAAAGAAATCACGGCGATGATTTTGAAGATCAACTAAAAATCGTATTTTATTCTGACACTTTAATATTTTACCAGAACATTGTAGCGATTATTTTCCAAGACAATTCGCCTTAATTATTTATATTACTTAATATAATAGTAGTTAAGGTTTCCTTCAGGGCAACCATATAGGGGCCTGAAGCGGTAAAATCAGGCTAGCCCTTTCCAGGCATGCAATATTTTCAACTGATTAGTCAGGCTTCACTACCTGAACCTTATAAGGGCCTCACCAGGGCTACATCAGGATCGCCAGATCGGGCACGCCTTGGCCATACCCGAACAGGGCCTGATAAAGTATCAGGTAGCCTGACCCCAATTTCTGCTCGGGAATTTGCAATGTTCTACTTTGCAGGCTTGTTCACCTTTCTATTCCGAGGTCTCCCTGGACACCGAAAACTATGGAGAGGTCAATCTGGACACTGAGAGCTTCGAAGCAATAAACCTGGACACTTTTGAAGACCAGGTTCATGTATTTTAAGGTTTTTGTTTGCGGAATGCACTTATTTATTTTTTCTAAACCACTTTTCTCGACGTTCTGGACTATTTTGAGTGTCCTGACTTGAAAATCTTGGAACGTATGTTTTCTCGCAAATAAAGTTTCTTTTATGAGGGAACAATAACTGAATGTGAAAGATGAATTCTTAATGAAACTAGATACTGTGAAACGGTGCAAAGTGGTAACGCGCATCGCGCCGTAATTTCCGAAAAAAAACAAGTTCTGAAAAAGCAAGTGACACTCATATATCATTTAATTTTACTGCTATCCAAGAAAGATGATGTGGTTGAATAGATAAGATAACGGGATAGTACGCCGAGGGACCTGGGTTCAAGTCCCACGATCAACATTTTTTTTTTTTTTTTTCTCATTTTATCACTTTAATCTGATCAAATCACGCTATTTTTCGGATCTGATCAATCAAATATGACTAATCAACTGAATTAAACTAAAAAAATTACAAAAATTCAGAGTTTTGATCTGGAAAAAAATTTGAAAAGAATCTTGAAAAGAGTCTTGCTCCGGATCCTACACGTGATTCTTTTCAAGATTCCTTTAAAGATTCTTTTAAAGATTCTTTCAAGACTTTTTTTAAGATTCTTTAAAAGATTCTTCACAAGATTCTTTTTTTCTACGCGGGGAGTGCAAAAAAGAGAAGGTCCTAAACCTACAACGCCTAATCCTACATGTGCAATTTCCTACATTTGTAATATCCTCCATCGAATTAATTTCCTCTAAATGAGCATATTGTAAAATCCTACATTCGCAATATTCTACATGAATAAATAATACAGCCAACGAATTTGGCTCCGATGTGAAATCCTTCACGCGCAATATTCTACAAAAGCAAAATCCTACACGCGTAAAATTCTACAGGAGTAAAATCCTACATTCGTAATATTCTACATGAATCAAGAGTCGCGACTCGACGCCAAGTTAAAAAATAAATTAATGTTGCCTTCACACTACGACTTGTCTGTCTGACTGGACGGGCTGTTACTCCTGGCGCGACGGTCGCTACTGCTATTCTATCAAGAGTCGCGGTAGCGACTCGACGCCAAGTTAAAAAAGAAATTAATGTTGCCTTCACACTACGATTTATCTGTCTGACTGGACGGGCTGTTACTCCTGGCGCGACGGTCGCTACTGCTACTTCAAGAGTCGCGGTAGCGACTCGACGCCAAGTTAAAAAAGAAATTAATGTTGCCTTCACACTACGATTTGTCTGTCTGACTGGACGGGCTGTTACTCCTGGCGCGACGGTCGCTACTGTGTGATGAGCTGAGGTGTAGAGCGTCATCACTATATCGGATTTTATCATAAGCTACATTACCTGGGCTGCGTTCCGAATGACGAGGTGTTTTGTCGTTCGATGCGCATGCGCAATGATTTTTGCAGAGATTTACGGTGAACTTTAAGAAGTATAATAAAAGTGGAAACATAAAAAAAAACAATTGTTTTATTTATACTGGTACTGAAGTATGAATAATTAGATTTCTCATGGATTTGCCTATTTGTAAAGAATTCAAATATTATCCTCGTCTCCTGATCGGACGACAACTATTCACCTTACTCGCGAGGTACGGCAAAAAGTTGTTGTCCGATCGTGAGGTGGGGATAAAAAATGTTAATACTTTATAAATGGCTAATCCGTGAGAAATCGAAATTCTGATCCTTTGGAATTAATAGAAACGAACAAACTATTTCCCCTATCTTCAACTTTTACTATAATTCTTAAACTTCACCGTAAATCTTGACGGAGATTATTGCGCATGCGCATCGATCAACGAAACACCTCGTAATTCGGAACGCACCCCTGGAGTCTCCCGGTATAGTAGAACGCTGTTATTAAGGACTCGCGCAGCGCGAATCACTCTTTTAAATTAAGCAAAGTTCTTATGTTTTCCATTCTGTGCATGATTCAGATCAGAGTTGGAAATAATGCATTATTTTTTTAATGCATTATCGTTTTTTAAACCCATTACTTTAAAAATGCATAATGGAATTCAGAACCATCACCCATTACTTTATTAGTGAGTAATGGAGCAGAGGTCCATCACCCATTACTTTTTGCTTCCTCATAGAAGAAGCTTTTTCATGAAATTTTTTTTTATCGACATTTTCATGTCAGTACACTCAGAGTGGGCCAAAACGTCGAGAAAAGTGATTTAGAAAAAAATGTCTGTATGTATTGTGTGTGTGTGTATGTTACTCGATCGAAAAATGTAAACCTTTATAACTCGGGAATGCATTGAGATATCAAGCTGAAATTTGGACAATAGATAGAGGGATCAAGCCTCATCGTTCATACAGATTTTTGTTAAAGTCCACTTCATCGTTAAATTATTACGCGTTTTTTAATTTTTTGAAAAATGTCTATTTACGCGATAACTCTTTCAATTTTCGAGATTTTGCTCTTAAAATTGGTATGAATGTGAGCTTTCATAAGCCGGTGATCGCTATTGAATTTGGTTAAGATCGGTTGAACCATTAAAATTTTATGATGTTTTGAATTTTTCAACAAATTGACATTATCGCTCTATTGTAACTTTTGCAAAACTTCAGATAGCGAGCTCAAATTTTGTATATAAATGAAATAATATTCAGCCATTATATATGTATAATTTAGTGACGAACGGTATGAAATTTTTGATTTTATGGAATGTTGAATTATTAAAAAAAATATACATTATCACATTCACTTTCGGAAACGCTCTTATAATCATGAAATAACGTAATAACAAAATAGAAAAGCGAATTCACAACATGTATATTTATCTAATTAAAACAAGGATGCAAAGTAGAACCTTGCACATTGCTTCCTCATTATTTTTCGCGTTTTACAAAGCTTCCTCTATGAGGAAGCTAAAAATTGAATAACATACTTCCTCATAGAGGTAGCTTACTCATTAATAAAGTAATGGGTAATGGATGTGTGTTCCATTACTCATTAATAAAGTAATGGGTAGTGGATCCGAATTCCATTACTCATTAATAAAGTAATGGATAGTGGATCCGAATTCCATACTCCATTTTTTTCGTAAAAAATAATGCATTATTTTCACATTAAAAATTTCACAACTCTAATTCAGATCAAACTACTAGGCAGATTGGAATGGTTGACATCTCATTTTCTTCTTCATGAAAAGATACACCGGCTAAATAAAGCAAATGTTAATAAAAGGTAATATCTTTTCAGTGACACAATTATTAATAAATAAATGTTATGCTATTTTCTAAATCAGTGATTAACTTTGCTTTCAGAATGAAAAAAAAAAAATAGTTTGCTCCATTTAGCCGGTGTATCTTTTCATGAAGAAGAAAATGAGATGTCAACCATTCCAATCTGCCTAGTAGTTTCATCTGAATCATGCGCAGAATGGAAAACCTAAGAACTTTGCTTAAGATAACATTGAAAAGCATATGCAAGTTAGACGACAGTAAAAAATCCTTTCATCGAGCACCAACAATATAGTGCTTTGGGCATTTTTATATGCAATACGATTTGGATGACATTGAATTTCCAAAATCAATTTTTTTTACTTGACTCCCTCCCCTTAAACTATAAACCATTGTTAAATTGGCAGACTATTGGGAGAAACTATTGAACTACACTATTGAGATAAAAGTACACTATTATACGGAACTATTGCGTCTAGAACTATACAATAGTTTACAATTGAAGAACTACTGAATAGTTCTACTGAATACGTGCAAAAAATTAGCTGAATGACTAGATTTTGGAGGAATGAAGTATAAGAAATTTCGATGAGTCAGATGTTTATGTTTTTTCTAGATGGATGGACGTGATTGTCAACGATTTAGACGGTGGTTTGATAATGGTACCAGATGGAGTGGCACTTTCTTTACTGTCGGAACCACTTTTCTCTCTGACCCAGGATGCCCTTTCGGTTGTACTACAACTGGAGCTCGCTTGTGCCAACTACGCATTTCTTCCACTTGCAATGAGAGCATTGCATCCGTCGATGTTGGATGATGGTATCATCCTAAGTCTGATATCATCAAGAGTTGCGGTAGCGACTCGACGCCAAGTTAAAAACGAAATTAATGTTGCTGTCACACGACGATTTCTCTGTCTGTATATATATAATGGAACGCCTCACCTCCGACGAGATTTCGAGAAGAGTTGTCACCAATTGCTCTACACTACACTATGCCTTAAATATCGAAGGGAGTGCATCTATCAACCTACCATCCAGTATCCCTACCATCCTGTGAACATCAATTTCCTTTATTTTCCCTGTCTGGTGATGAATCATTCTTGTTCGAGTATCGAACAGAATTACATTTCTTTGTCGAATGTCGAACTGAATAATAGCTGAAGACGCTTCCCAAAACATAAAACAATTATCTTCATTGGAACCCGTGCATCATCTCTATTGTTGTTTTTTTATAGTCTATAGAAATGTTGGTTTCATTGAATGTTTTGAGTTTGCAAAGTTAGACGAGAATTCTTGTAGAATTCTTATTGCTGCCTCTGTTCTTTGTACACATGCAGGATACATTTAGTAGTGTCTACTTACCTTCATTTACTGTTCATTGTACATGAACTTTTTAATGAATATACAGATATAACTAAAACATGAGTTCTCATTATTTTTTTAAATTACGTTTTGACTTTCAAAAAGAGAGCAAATAACACCAAAAATGTTTTCTCAAAACAAAAATGGTACGCCAAGTTAAAAAAATTGCTTTCAAAAAAATTGCTGACAAACAAAATGCCTTGCAAAAATATTAAACCAAATCCAATATATTAGCCAAGTTAAACTCGCTACAAAAAAAACTTGGCGTGCCAGGGACTAGCTCCCGTACATAGTCCATTAGCCAACATAAACTCGCTACAAAAAAAAACTTGGCGTCCCAGCGACTAGCTCCCGTACATAGTCCATTGAAGTAAGGACGGGAAAACAACGGACCTCTAAAAATGGCTTCGCCCCTTGGCCAGGGCGGGTGGAGGGAGGGGGGGGGGGGTCATTTGCTTTTTTGACTCTCGTTCTATTCAAAACAATCAAAATAGCGAATGGCTAAAATAGCGAATTTCATAATGATGGCCATTCTAGATTCCGATGTCCTTTATTCTAAAATTCGCTATTCATGATTTTAAGGGTACCACGTGGGCGGGGCCGAGGGGCGAAGCCCCGAGGCGTGCGGGCGGGCGGGCGGGGGGGGGGGATGATCATTCGCTATTTTGACCCTCATTCTATTCACAGCAATCAAAATAGCGAATTTCATAATGATGACCATTCTAGATTCAGTCAAGAGTCGCGGTGGCGACTCGACACCAAGTTAAAAAAGAAATTAATGTTGCCTTCACACTACGATTTGTTTGTCTGATCTTGACTGGACGGGCTGTTATTCCTGACGCGACGGTCGCTACTGCTACTCTATTTATTCCGAAGGCGGCCATGATTATTATCCTGAAATTCGCTATTCGTGTTTTTAAGGGTACCGCCTGGGCAGGGGGGGGGGGGGGGGATTCGGTGTTTTGACCCTCATTCTATTCAAAGCAATCAAAATAGCGAATGATTAAAATAGCGAATTTCATAATGAAAGCCATTCTAGATTCAGATGTTCACCCTGGCAAACTGTGTCACCGTAGTGTTAACCGGAAATAACTGAAGTTAACCGACATTTTAACCGAGGAAAGATAAGTCTCGATTAGCCCACTGTTTCAGCAGTTTTAACCGATTAAAAACGTTTCGTTCGGTTTAAATGTCAGTTAAAATCGGTTAAATTCACCAAGCAAAATTGAGTTTTATTAATTCGGTAAGAATGTCGGTTACAATCGGTTAATTCACCAGTAAAAATCGCTTAAAAAATAACAATTTCGGTTAAAAGGTCAGTTAAACTGGGTGAAAACGGGGGGTAATCGAGACTGGTTAAAACACCGGTTAAAAAGTCGGTGACACTGTTTGCCAGGGCATTATTCTGAAATTCAGGAATTCGCTACTTTAGCCATTCGCTATTTTGACCTCCACCGCACCGACAGTTCGAAGAATAATAATCTTTCAAAGATTTATATATATTAAGATATTATTCCTTCTCTAAAAAGGATGTTGCGAGAATTTATCGAATTGCGAGTTCCATTCGTGTCATCACGTTATTCGCGCTGTGATTGGCTCTTTGGTTGCTAGGCAACGAGCAGCTTCAGTTTTGGTATTGTATTAACCCCTTGAGCGGCAAGACCAATTCGCCTCATAGTGCCCAAAATGCGGGGAAAAAAAAGTATTCAGATTGTTACGAAATTTTGTACTTGGGGGTTTTCGGGGTCGCTGATTACGAATCCACTCTCAAAATTTCGAAATTCAAAATGGCGGATCCAATATGGCGGCCGAAAATTCAAAAATTCATTCGAATCGGATAAAAATTAGTACTCGGGGGTTTTCGGGGTCGCTGATTACGAATCCACTCTTAAAATTTCGAAAATCAAAATGGCGGATCCAATATGGCGGCCGAAAATGCAAAAATTCATTCGAATCGGATAAAAATTAGTACTCGGGGGTTTTCGGGGTCGCTGATTACGAATCCACTCTCAAAATTTCGAAATTCAAAATGGCGGATACAATATGGCGGCCGAAAATGCAAAAATTCATTCGAATCGGATAAAAATTAGTACTCGGGGGTTTTCGGGGTCGCTGATTACGAATCCACTCTCGAAATTTCGAAATTCAAAATGGCGGATCCAATATGGCGGCCGAAAATGCAAAAATTCATTCGAATCGGGTAAAAATTAGTACTCGGGGGTTTTCGGGGTCGCTGATTACGAATCCGCCCTCAAAATTTATAATTCAAAAAGAATATCTCATATGCCAACCAAAATTGTACAAATTCATTTGAAAAAAATGTAACTGTTCTTGAAATCCAGTAATTGGAAATTTTGTAGTGTTGGTAGCTGATTATGAACATGTAACTAGAACTTACGAATTATCAAGTTTTTAATGAAATATTGTGGATTTTGATACTAAACTGATAGCATTAAGTTTTATTCCAATAGACCCGTTAGATTTTTACCGTATTTACTCTTTCAACGTTTTCACCGAATGTAAAAGATCGTAATTTGTTTACACATATTGAGTTTTCTAATTTATACATAAAAGTTCAATTTTGTGGAAAGCTTTTTTAAAATGAGTTCACTCTCAGCTTCAAGAAGTCGAGCAAAAAGAAAATTAGAGTCAAGCTTGTCGAGTTCTGAAGATGATTCCGACATGGATACTTCTGTACCGGACAGTGACGATGATGACGAATGGTTGACCAAAGAAATTGAAGAAGCGGAGGAAATAATCGAAACGGAAGTTCTTCGAAGTGACGATAATGATGATGACGTACCACTCGCAGTACGTTGGGAAAAGTTTCAAACTGACCTAACTTGGAGTCAACGCGGAGTTTTTGATCCAATTGTTCATCCATTTAATGATCCGAATGCGGGTATTCAAACGGCAGTCCAGTTGAATAAAGATAGTACTCCGATCGAAGCTTTCAAGTTGTTTCTTACCCCAGAGTTTATAGAAATGATTTGCGCACAAACGAACATCTATCAACAAGCAAAAGTTGATGTATTGCGTGAAAGTGGAAAATTGAAACTTCGATCGAGAATACTTGAGTGGACACCAGTAACTGCCGATGAAATGTATACATTTCTTGCACTGATTATTCTCATGGGTCTAATCAAAAAGTCAGATATGAAGCAGTACTGGTCGACAAATCCCATATTGGAAACCCCGATATTCGCTAAAACCATGACCCTAAGAAGGTTCGAGAGCATTGCGCGATTGATTCATTTTTCTGAGAACGACAATCAATCTACGGATAAAATTCAAAAAATTCGACCTCTGTTGGAATACTTGGTTGAACGATTCAAAGCTGTTTATCGACCTGGGAAGAATATCGCCATCGATGAATCTCTTCTGAAATTTAAAGGTCGGCTCAGTTTCAGGCAATGCAATCTCCACAAGCGGGCTCGATTCGGAATTAAACTTTACAAAACCTGCGAGTCTAATACAGGATACGTCTACGATTGCTCGATTTATACTGGTAAAGAAACCGATAAATCTAAGGCTAACAAGCAAATTGGAGTTTCTGGAACCGTCGTAAAAACTATGCTAGGAGATCTTGCAGGACAAGGTCGTACACTGTACGTCGACAATTGGTATACCTCACCGGTGCTTTTCCAGCAACTTGTGGACGAGAAGACGAATGCGTGTGGAACGGTGAGAGTAAATCGTAAATATTTACCACAAGTAAATACCAAGGGAATGAAAACTGGTGAGATGCAAGTATTTCATACCCCAAAAATGGCGTTTCTTTGTTGGAAAGATAAAAAAGTTGTTAGCTTGCTCACAACGACGCAACAGCCAGAAATGACAGACACAAAAAAAAAGAGTAGACGAACAGGAGAAGTGATAAGAAAGCCGAATGTCGTAATTTCTTACAACGCAAATATGGGAGGTGTCGGCAGATCAGATCAATTATTACAGCCCTACGAGCTTCTCCGTAAATCTCGCAAGTGGTATCATAACATTTTTCACCACCTTATCGATATTTCGATCTTCAACGCTATGGTTGTGTACAACGCTTTGCATTCGGATGAAACAAAACAAAATCAGCTAAGTTTTCGACAAGCGTTGGTAGAAGAACTGATCAACGAGCATTCCGAACAAAAAGCCACAAGCACGAGAAGAAGGTATTCAGGCGTAATTGTACCAAAAATTGCTCCACATACTCCAAGCGTGTTGAAATCATCAGACAACAAGCGGTTCAGAAAACGATGCTTTTCTTGTTACCCCGCTGGTAAGAGGACAAATACAAGAACAGTCTGTGTGGAGTGTGGTGACGTACCCCTTTGTCTGAAATGTTTCAGTTCATTTCACAAAAAAAAAAATAATTGAAAAAAGATTGAACGATTCAGAGCTTTGCAAAAACAAAGGGCACAAAAAGAAAACCCATTAAAAATCGCTAAAGACAAGGGTCACAATATGAGAATATCAACATAATTGTTGAAAATAAACAAAAAAAGACAAAAAAAATGATAAAGACGATAAGAAAAACGAAATACTATTGGAAAAAAAAAAAATGAAAAAAAAAAACAAAAAACAAAAAAAAAAATGAAAAAAAAAACAAAAAAAAACAATAAAAAATGAAAAAAAAAAACAAAAAAAAAAACAAAAAAAAGTAAACGGAGTGTAAAGTCCACTCTAAAAGTACACTCTGGGAGCGTGGATTTAAATTCACCAGCTAATGCACGGGGCAATTTTGAATAGTATTTGTGTTACATTTATTCACATATAAAACTTGAAAAACTCAGGGTTAATATAAAATCAATATGAAGAGAAAGGTGCCATTGCAAAAATTTTACATTATCGATTCATATGTGTCGTAGAGAATCTTCTATTTTCAATTTATATACTCCGTAGTCAGTGACCCCGAAGAGTACTAAATTTCGACCGATTCTAATGAATTTTCGGATTTTTGACCACCATATTGGATCCGCCATTTTTAATTCCGAAATTTCGAGAGCGGATTCGTAATCAGCGACCCCAAAAACCCCTGAGTATCAAATTTGGTGAGAATTGATTGACTTAATCACGAGATAATCGATGTGCGCCATATGGCGTCATTGCCGCTTTGGGCCCAGAAAAAATGTGCGCCATATGGCGTCATTGCCGCTCAAGGGGTTAACGTTTTGACTGTTTCGCGATTGCCGTGTCATTCAGGTTTATTTTCTGAAGACCACTTATCGCCGCTGTTAATTTCTTCCCAATTAAGTTTAATCTCTAACAGTATGATCCACACGTGTTGCTGGAAAACACAGTGTCCGGATATCTGCTCAGCATGGTCTGAAAATACCGGAAAAGCAATAGCTGAATCGATAACCACGAATGTTTGAGTCAAAAGCCACATTTATTTGACGTTGAAGAACTCCTGACGATGTGCCGTTCTCCCATCATCAGAGCGCATCACAGAGTCACGGGACTCTCTTGCGATATATCCTTTGAGAATGGACTCGCGGTTGAAAGCACTCTGTTGATCAAGTACGTAAGCAATTAACGAAACTCCGAATTCGATGTTAATTGTAAATGTGTAACCCTACAATGTTAATTGTAAATTTTCCACGGGTACAATGTTAATTGTAAATACGCGTCCAATATAATGTTAAGTAAAAAAATTGTATTACAGATCGTTCAACGATATTTTTCGTACGTGCTGAAAAATGATACTTATCATCAAAGAGTGGTTGAAACTATGCAAATTGTCAGGTTACGAGCGCATCACGAGTTACGCTGTTTATTGGTACGTGATCTTTTGCCTCCAAATAGAATCTATACTTCCGAGCGTCGCTACGTTGATTGGGATGAAAAACAAATCGCATATTATTGCTGGTAAGTCAGACTTGCGTTTACCAGATTATTGTTGTATTATTAACGTTTAACTCAAAATATGTTTTACGAATTTGATAAAATATTCAAGGTGACGTTATTTCGGTTAAAAAAAAATTGTTGAATGATACTTCCGAATTACAACAGTGGTTAAATTGCAATTGGAACCAAAACTGAAGCTGCTCGTTGCCTAGCAACCAAAGAGCCAATCACAGCGCGAATAACGTGATGACACGAATGGAACTCGCAATTCGATAAATTCTCGCAGCATCCTTTTTAGAGAAGGATATGTAAAGTTAGACAGATCGATGAACAAATATAAAAAATATGATCATGGTGATGGGATAATGATAGTATATATACTTATATTATATAAGAGCGTTGCAGCGATACGTGGTCTATACGCGCGCGCAGCGCGCGGGGATTTCTAGTTAGATTAAATGAGGTCAAAAGAAAGTAGGGATACAAACCGATAAATTAGATAAAAGTAATGAATAAGGTACGATATGCAACTTGAGCTCACGCTGCAGGTTCGGTAATACGAAACACGAAATATCATTAGGAATTGTTTTCTCCCGCACTTACTTCAATGGACTATGTACGGGAGCTAGTCGATGGGACGCCAAGTTTTTTTTTGTAGCGAGTTTATGTTGGCTAATGGACTATGTACGGCAGCTAGTCCCTGGCACGCCAAGTTTTTTTTATAGCGAGTTTAACTTGGCTAATATATTGGATTTGGTTTAATATTTTTGCAAGACATTTTGTTTGTCAGCAATTTTTTTGAAAGCAATTTTTTTAACTTGGCGTACCATTTTTGTTTTGGAAAAACATTTTTGGTGTTTAAATTTACCTCCGATGTAAAATCCTACACGTGTAATATTCTACAAAAGTAAAATCCTACATTCGTAATATTCTACATGAATAACTCATATAGCGAACGAATTTGGCTCCGATATAAAATCCTACATTCGCAATATTCTACATGAATTTATTTATGTATTTTACATGAATAAATTCATGTAGAATTCATGCATAAATTCATGTAGAATACATGAATAAATCATGTATTCTTCATGTATACATGAATAAATCATGTATTCTCTTCATGAATTTATTCATGTATTGTACATGAATTTATTCATGTAGAATATTACGAATGTAGGATTTTACTCCTGTAGAATATTACGCGTGTAGGATTTTACATCAGAGGTAAATTCGTTCGCTATATGATTTATTCATGTAGAATATTACGAATGTAGGATTTTACTCCTGTAGAATTTTACGCGTGTAGGATTTTACGCCTGTAGAATATTTCGCGTGCAGGATTTTACAATATGCTCATTTAGAGGAAATTAATTCGATGTAGGATATTACACATGTAGGATTAGGCGTTGTAGGTTTAGGACCTCTTCGCAAAAAATACCAATTTTCACTTCAATATTGGAAGAAAAAGTATAAAAAATGGAAGAAATACTTAATGCATTACTTTCTTAATGCATTAATTATTTTTCATCATTTTTTCAACAAGATTACCATCAAATTTTATTAAAAAATAATATTGTTTGCAGCTATTCAAATGTTTACACTCCGTTTCATAATCGCTATATATTATTACTAGGATTTTACTGTGGCTCGCGCGCTGCGCGCGCTCGCAATCTCCCCCCAATCCGGGCTTGTGAAAATTTTTGAAATTTGAATGTGAGACCCCGTCAGAAACCTCTCAGAACCCCCCCCCCCCCCCCGCTCCGTCACTCAACCCCTCAGAATCCTCTCCACCCTGTCAGAAACCCCATCACTCAACCCCTCAGAAACCCCGTCAGAAACCCCGTCACTCAACCCGTCAACCCCCACCCCGTCAGAACCCCCACTCCGTCACTCAACCCGTCAGAAACCCCCCCCATCCCGTCAGAAACCCCGTCACTCAACCCGTCAGACCCCCCCCCCCACCTTCCTTACGCTGGTTTGAGCTGAATTTTTCTAAGCCCCTCGATTCTTGACACGGCGGCGGCGGCGGTGGCGGCGAGATCTTTTTATAATAGAGAGAGATTATTAAATCATAATTACAAAACGAACTGTACTGTAAACTATATTTCATGAATTAATAGGGATTTACAACTCTGTTATTAATACTCAAAGGTAAGTTTAATGTATATAATTAAAAATGATAAAGTACTTCGGGCTTCGTTCAATACGAATATTAAACGATTTATTGTGCTTTGCTTGCAAACAAATTCACAACTTATTAGTTAAGTTAAACACTTTATTGTGTTATTCTAAACAAAAAAAAAGAAAAAACGAAATTATTTTAAAAATCGCGAAGGATTTAAAGTGATTAGCGGTAGAGCATCCCCACCACACATGCGCAGTCGCGCATTGGGAATGCGCGACCACGTGAGAGCAAGTGAGTCGGAACGTCTGGCCCGTATGCAGGAGTGCGAGAGAGTCTACCGCGTGGGGCGTGGCTTGAGACTCTTTCAATGTGTGCGGCACACCGATACATCGCCGCGCGAACTATCGGCGAAATTCCGAATTACTTTTTCCCTGCCAAAAGTTAACACGGGCTATACGCTTCCATATCAAGAGACGGTGTAGGGTCTCGAGACAAGTACATTTACGCCAGATACTGACGACGACCGACCTTACCGACCGAGACATCGAGACGCGACAAGACTCTTATACTCGAAGCAACTTGTTTTCGGTCACTTTCAAAAACTTTGCTTGTATTCTTTAAATACGTAGAAAACACATATGTTTTTTAGGGACACGTAAATTATGTTTTTTTTTACGGTCTGTTGATTGCGATCAAAATGAAATCTATAGGAAGCCCCCGCATGCAAGATATCCTTGTTTCTTTTTTTTAAACCACGTCAGAATAGATGTTCAGTGATCGTCGTCATCGCACACAATATGGCGGCGTCCTCTGGCGGACTAGCGGACGTCGCCATGTTGCAAGCAGCCATGGCTATAACGCACCTTCGACATTTGGAGAATAGGAATATGTCACCGGAAGCGCAATTTAATTCCCCGTCCGGTGACATAGAGCTTTTTAAAAAAATAACAATGTCCTCTGAATGGCGGTGTTCGGACATTTTCAGCTATCTCTCTTGCACTCATATGTCACGTGATACATGTTTTTCCCCTTAAATCGAATGAAAATCGGTCAATCAAGGGATTAATTAGGATAAATGGAATGGGGCATGAAAAACTAAATGGAATGGACAACTAAAAATGTAAAGCCTCGAAAGTGTATCCTCGTACTTCGTGATTTACAATTTGACGATAATATGGAAAAGCTAGTATGAAATCGACAAGGAGACTTTTTGCAAAAAGTAGACAAATTCCCCAAAAAAACACCTTCGGTGTATAAGAACCTGAGACAAGTACATTTACATCAACAGTTGTATCTATTCTTGCAAAAAGTCATGAAATAATCAATTACAAAAGTAAAAATATTAATATTAGTAGCAATAAAGATTATGACATGATAACACAAAGTTGCATGAGTCCGTTTATAAAAAATTACTTAAAATTCTCTCTAAAAAATTCTCTGTTTATATACTAAACTCAGTGACTTTCTATGTTGGTTGGTTGATTATTTACTCTTAAGCTTCTAATGTTATCTGGTAAAATTTAGTGGTTTTTATTTGTTCAAGCATAATTCAATCATACACAATCTCCCAGTCATTCGATATGATGCTGAGTCGCTTGGTTTGACAAGTTATTATCACAAATTATACAGGAATAATAAAGTGTTTGTCAATTTCTATGTGTAACAAGTTTTATTAATTTATATATGTAACCAGTTTCATTGTTTAATATATTCATAAAAAATCAGTGGTTATTCAGTAATTAACAGAAATTTGTCTACTATAGTTTGTTCGAACCTGCAACAAACACCATACAGCAAAAAAGATGATTTATATTTGGTGATTTGTGTGAGTTTTATTTGTTACTTCATGATTGACTCTGAGCTCACAATGTCATCGGATGAAATACTGGATTTATCTATAAAAGAAGTTATCAGAACTGAGAAAAAACTAATTAATAAAGTGTAGTAAATTTATATGTGTAACAAGCTTCATTTTTTAATAAATTTGGTAAAGTTAGTGTCTATTCGGGTTTAACTTGGAATTGTGGATTAATGTTTTTCGCAACCTGCACCTTCTGAACGTTGTCCAGGAAAAAGTCAACTTTTATTAAAATAAATTATTGGAACAAACAGAGGTGGTGTGATTTTTGTAATATACATTTTTTTCTAAATTTAAATAGAGTAATAAAGCCACCTAGAAAAGACATGAAACACTGTCAGTCTTAATTATATGCAGGTCCTGAAATAATAACGATAACACAAATCACACAACATCAATCAAAATGATCTGTATTGTTAATTTTGTAATTCTCCATGAAAAAAAACCTACAATTTTTATCTTGATATTTAATATTTATACCATTTTTTAATGTGGCAGTATTTTTAGGATTCTGACTGATTTTGAGGATTTTGAGGAGACTTATAGTCTCAATTCTATAAATGTTCCAATTTGGAAAGATCGTTGTAGTTTATAGTAGAAAACTTAAACTAAATCACTGCTTTATTATTATTAATTATTTGAAAAACACATTACTTTTATAAAATGTTATCCTCTTTTATTCTCTTTGGATGAACCAAAGACTGATGATTCAATATAGACTTTGCAAAAAGTGTTGAAATCCCCCCAAAAAACACAATGTGTAAGAAAATTGAGACAAGAACATTTACGTGAGTGGTATCAATACCCCGACAAAAAACAGTGTGTCAAAAACTAGAACCATAAAAAATTTATCGGCACAAAGAGTTGTGAAATAAACTAAAAATATCTGTAGCAAGTGAAGTACATGTTGTTCAACATATATCTCTCTATATTATAAAAAGATCTCGCCGCCGCCGCCGCCGCCGCCGCCGCCGTGTCAAGAATCGAGGGACTTAGAAAAATTTCAGGGGTCTTTCCCATACTTCCCAGAGGTCTTTCCCATACTTCCCGGGAGTCTTTCCGATACTTCCTGGAGGTCTTTCCCATACTTCCTGGAGGTCTTTCCCATACTTCCCGGGAGGTCTTTCCCATACTTCCTGGAGGTCTTTCCCATACTTCCCGGAGGTCTTTCCCATACTTCCCGGGAGTCTTTCCCATACTTTCTGGAGGTCTTTCCCATACTTCCCGGGAGTCTTTCCCATACTTCCTGGAGGTCTTTCCCATACATCCCAGGGAGTCTTTCCCATACTTCCTGGAGGTTTTTCTCATACTTCCCGGGAGTCTTTCCCATACTTCCTGGAGGTCTTTCCCATACTTCCCGGGAGTCTTTCCCTTACTTCCTGGAGGTCTTTCCCATACTTCCCAGGGGTCTTTCCAGTACTTCCCGGGAGTCTTTCCAATACTTCCTAGAGGTCTTTGGGGAGATTGCACTTTTTTGGGGAGATTGCGAGCGCGCGCAGCGCGCGAGCCACAATAAAATCCTAGTATATCTCTCTATATTATAAAAAGATCTCGCCGCCGCCGCCGCCGCCGCCGCCGCCGCCGCCGCCGCCGTGTCAAGAATCGAGGGACTTAGAAAAATTTCAGGGATCTTTCCCATACTTCCCAGAGGTCTTTCCCGTACTTCCCGGGAGTCTTTCCTATACTTCCTAGAGGTCTTTGGGGAGATTGCACTTTTTTGGGGGAGATTGCGAGCGCGCGCAGCGCGCGAGCCACAATAAAATCCTAGTATATAATACTCGCGCGCTGCGCGCGCTCGCAATCTCCCCCAAAAAAGTGCAATCTCCCCAAAGACCTCTAGGAAGTATAGGAAAGACTCCCGGGAAGTACGGGAAAGACCCCTGGGAAGTATGGGAAAGACCTCCAGGAAGTAAGGGAAAGACTCCCGGGAAGTATGGGAAAGACCTCCAGAAAGTATGGGAAAGACTCCCGGGAAGTATGAGAAAAACCTCCAGGAAGTATGGGAAAGACTCCCTGTGATGTATGGGAAAGACCTCCAGGAAGTATGGGAAAGACTCCCGGGAAGTATGGGAAAGACCTCCAGAAAGTATGGGAAAGACTCCCGGGAAGTATGGGAAAGACCTCCGGGAAGTATGGGAAAGACCTCCAGGAAGTATGGGAAAGACCTCCCGGGAAGTATGGGAAAGACCTCCAGGAAGTATGGGAAAGACCTCCAGGAAGTATGGGAAAGACTCCCGGGAAGTATGGGAAAGACTCCCGGGAAGTATGGGAAAGACCTCCAGGAAGTATCGGAAAGACTCCCGGGAAGTATCGGAAAGACCTCTGGGAAGTATGGGAAAGATCCCTGAAATTTTTCTAAGTCCCTCGATTCTTGACACGGCGGCGGCGGCGGCGGCGGCGGCGAGATCTTTTTATAATATAGAGAGATATGTACTAGGATTTTATTGTGGCTCGCGCGCTGCGAGCCTCCAGGAAGTATGGGAAAGACTCCCTGGGATGTATGGGAAAGACCTCCAGGAAGTATGGGAAAGACTCCCGGGAAGTATGGGAAAGACCTCCAGGAAGTATGGGAAAGACTCCCGGGAAGTATGGGAAAGACCTCCAGGAAGTATGGGAAAGACTCCCGGGAAGTATGGGAAAGACCTCCAGGAAGTATGGGAAAGACCTCCAGGAAGTATCGGAAAGACTCCCGGGAAGTATGAGAAAGACTCCGGGAAGTATGGGAAAGACTCCCTGGGATGTATGGGAAAGACCTCCAGGAAGTATGGGAAAGACTCCCGGGAAGTATGGGAAAGACCTCCAGGAAGTATGGGAAAGACCTCCAGTAAGTATGGGAAGGACCTCCAGGAAGTATGGGAAAGACCCCTGAAATTTTTCTAAGTCCCTCGATTCTTGACACGGCGGCGGCGGCGGCGAGATCTTTTTATAATATAGAGAGATATAGACAGTATTTTTTAAATAACCTAAAGAACCTTAAATAAATAACTTAAAGAACCAAAAGAACCTAAATCATCTAAAAAGAAATTCTTGCATTTAAAGGTGAAAAAATCAGTAACAAAAAAAAATCTTGCATTTTGAAGACAAAAATGCAGATGACAAAAATCGAGAAGAGAAATTGGTGAAAAATAAATTTCAACATCCAAAAAATTAAATGCAGTACTTGGCGAGTTTCTACGGTTAATATGAACATTCAATAATGATAAACTATATAGGATACTTGGCAAACTCGCCAAGTACTGCCGTTTAATTTTTTTGGATGCTGAAATTTATTTTTCACCAATTTCTTTTCTCGATTTTTGTCATCTGCATTTTTGTCTTCAAAATGCAAGATATTTTTTTGTTACAGATTTTTTCACCTTTAAATGCGAGAATTTCTTTTTAGATGATTTAGGTTCTTTTGGTTCTTTAAGTTATTTATTTAAGGTTCTTTAGGTTATTTAAAAAATACTGTCTATATACATATATATATAACACCAAAAATGTTTTCCCAAAACAAAAATGGGACGCCAAGTTAAAAAAATTGCTTTCAAAAAAATTGCTGACAAACAAAATTCCTTGCAAAAATATTAAACCAAATCCAATATATTAGCCAAGTTAAACTCGCTACAAAAAAAACTTGGTGTGCCAGGGACTAGCTCCCGTACATAGTCCATTGAAGTAAGTGCGGGAGAAAACAATTCCTAATGATATTTCGTGTTTCGTATTACCGAACCTGCAGAGTGAGCTCAAGTTGCATATCGTACCTTATTCATTACTTTTATCTAATTTATCAGTTTGTATCCCTACTTTCTTTTGACCTCATTTAATCTAATAATATCTTAATATATATAAATCTTTGAAAGATTATTATTCTTCGAACTGTCGGTGCGGTGGGGGTCAAAATAGCGAATGGCTAAAGTAGCGAATTTCTGAATTTCAGAATAATGCCCTGGCAAACAGTGTCACCGACTTTTTAACCGGTGTTTTAACCAGTCTCGATTAACCCCCGTTTTCACCCAGTTTAACCGACCTTTTAACCGAAATTGTTATTTTTTAAGCGATTTTTACTGGTGAATTAACCGATTGTAACCGACATTCTTACCGAATTAATAAAACTCAATTTTGCTTGGTGAATTTAACCGATTTCAACTGACAATTAAACCGAACGAAACGTTTTTAATCGGTTAAATTGTCGGTTAAAACTGCTGAAACAGTGGGCTAATCGAGACTTATCTTTCCTCGGTTAAAATGTCGGTTAACTTCAGTTATTTCCGGTTAACACTACGGTGACACAAATTGCCAGGGTGAACATCTGAATCTAGAATGGCTTTCATTATGAAATTCGCTATTTTGATTGCTTTGAATAGAATGAGGGTGAAAACAGCGAATGATCCCCCCCTCTGCCCAGGCGGTACCCTTAAAAACACGAATAGCGAATTTCAGGATAATAATCATGGCCGCCTTCGGAATAAATAGAGTAGCAGTAGCGACCGTCGCGTCAGGAGTAAGCCCGTCCAGTCAAGATCAAACAGACAAATCGTAGTGTGAAGGCAACATTAATTTCTTTTTAGCATAGTGTGCGTAAAATTCGTTTTTACACACCCATATGAGTGCGTAAAATGCAACTTTATGAAACAGTGTGCGTAAAATAAAAAAATATTTTTACTTTTCTTTACCACGTTTTTAACGTTTTAAAACGCCACGGTGGTTGGAAGTCGGGACAAACCGCGGAAGGTTCTATCGAAGATTCGACGGGTAACAAAAGAAGAATTTCAATGCGAATCGCGGACGCTATTAATGATGAAGATAATGCTCCAGCTTCCAAAAAAGTGAAAACTACCATAACAGTTACAAAAAAAGAAATAGTTCGTGAAATGTAACTCAGAAATTCAAATCAGAAATTCAGTATTATTGAGCGCATTTTCTCTGTGATGTTATATGTTATATGCAATAATTAATAATTATATTACCAAATAAAGTAATTATAATTATAAACAAAGTTTACTCACAATTAAACACGTTCTGTCTTTTTTGCGAATGCATAATAAATCTATTTCTGTCTTCAGTGGGGGGGTTTCGCCCCCCCAACCCCCCACCGGGGCTTCGCCCTGGACCCCAGCAGGGGCTTCACCCCTGCACCCGACCAGGGCTTCGCCCCTGGACCCCAGCAGGGGCTTCACCCCTGCACCCCACCGGGGCTTCGCCCCTGGACCCCCGCGTTGTATTCCCCTAAACACAATGCGAATTTAACGCACGTCATGCTAAAAAATATCATATGCGACTCGGGCGTACGTTTTACCCACTCGCGTGATCGCGCCGGGCACTCATGCACGACGATCACTGCTCGTGTGTAAAATCGCATTTTACGCCCTTGTTGCATAATATACTATTTTTAACTTGGCGTCGAGTCGCTACCGCGACTCTTGACTGAATCTAGAATGGTCATCATTATGAAATTCGCTATTTTGATTGCTGTGAATAGAATGAGGGTCAAAATAGCGAATGATCATCCCCCCCCCCGCACGCCTCGCGGCTTCGCCCCTCGGCCCCGCCCACGTGGTACCCTTAAAAACATGAATAGCGAATTTTAGAATAATGAACATCGGAATCTAGAATGGCCATCATTATGAAATTCGCTATTTTAGCCATTCGCTATTTTGATTGTTTTGAATAGAACGAGAGTCAAAATAGCAAATGACCCCCCCCCCCCCCCCCACCCGCCCTGGCCAAGGGGCGAGCCATTTTTAGAGGGTCATTTTTAGAGGTCCGTTGTCCTCCCGTCCTTACTTCAATGGACTATGTACGGGAGCTAGTCGCTGGGACGCCAAGTTTTTTTTGTAGCGAGTTTATGTTGGCTAATGGACCATGTACGGGAGCTAGTCCCTGGCACACCAAGTTTTTTTTGTAGCGAGTTTAACTTGGCTAATATATTGGATTTGGTTTAATATTTTTGCAAGGAATTTTGTTTGTCAGCAATTTTTTTGAAAGCAATTTTTTTAACTTGGCGTCCCATTTTTGTTTTGGGAAAACATTTTTGGTGTTATTTGCTCTGTTTTTGAAAGTCGAAACGTAATTTAAAAAAATAATGAGAACTCATGTTTTAGTTATATCTGTGTATTGATTAAAAAGTTCATGTACAATGAACAGTAAATGAAGGTAAGTAGACACTACTAAATGTATCCTGCATGTTTACAAAGAACAGAGGCAGCAATAAGAATTCTACAAGAATTCTTGTCTAACTTGTCAAACTCAAAACATTCAATGAAACCAAAATTTCTATAGACTCGAAATCTCGTCGGAGGTGAGGCATTCCATTATATATATACAGACAGAGAAATCGTCGTGTGACAGCAACATTAATTTCGTTTTTAACTTGGCGTCGAGTCGCTACCGCAACTCTTGATGATATCAGACTTAGGATGATACCATCATCCAACATCGACGGATGCAATGCTCTCATTGCAAATGGAAGAAATGCGTAGTTGGCACAAGCGAGCTCCAGTTGTAGTACAACCGAAAGGTCATCCTGGGTCAGAGAGAAAAGTGGTTCCGAAAGTAAAGAAAGTGCCACTCCATCTGGTACCATTATCAAACCACCGTCTAAATCGTTGACAATCACGTCCATCCATCTAGAAAAAACATAAACATCTGACTCATCGAAATTTCTTATACTTCATTCCTCCAAAATCTAGTCATTCAGCTAATTTTTTGCACGTATTCAGTAGAACTATTCAGTAGTTCTTCAATTGTAAACTATTGTATAGTTCTAGACGCAATAGTTCCTTCTAATAGTGTACGTTTATCTCAATAGTGTAGTTCAATAGTTTCTCCCAATAGTCTGCCAATTTAACAATGGTTTATAGTTTAAGGGGAAGGAGTCAGGTAAAAAAAATTGATTTTGGAAATTCAATATCATCCAAATCCTATTGCATATAAAAATGCCCAATGCACTATATTGTTGGTGCTCGATGAAAGGATTTTTTACTGTCGTCTGACTTGCATATGCTTTTCAATATTATCTTAAGCAAAGTTCTTAGGTTTTCCATTCTGCGCATGATTCAGATGAAACTACTAGGCAGATTGGAATGGTTGACATCTCATTTTCTTCTTCATGAAAAGATACACCGGCTAAATGGAGCAAACTATTTTTTTTTTTTCATTCTGAAAGCAAAGTTAATCACTGATTTAGAAAATAGCATAACATTTATTTATTAATAATTGTGTCACTGAAAAAATATCACCTTTTAATAACATTTGCTTTATTTAGCCGGTGTATCTTTTCATGAAGAAGAAAATGAGATGTCAACCATTCCAATCTGCCTAGTAGTTTGATCTGAATTAGAGTTGTGAAATTTTTAATGTGAAAATAATGCATTATTTTTTACGAAAAAAATGGAGTATGGAATTCGGATCCACTATCCATTACTTTATTAATGAGTAATGGAATTCGGATCCATTACCCATTACTTTATTAATGAGTAATGGAACACACATCCATTACCCATTACTTTATTAATGAGTAAGCTACCTCTATGAGGAAGTATGTTATTCCATTTTTAGCTTCCTCATAGAGGAAGCTTTGTAAAACGCGAAAAATAATGAGGAAGCAATGTGCAAGGTTCTACATTGCATCCTTGTTTTAATTAGATAAATATACTTGTTGTGGATTCGTTTTTCTATTTCGTTATTATTAGAGCGTTTCCGAAAGTGAATGTGATAATGTATATTTTTAAAAATAATTCAACATTCCATAAAATCAAAAATTTCATACCGTTCGTCACTAAATTATACATATATAATGGCTGAATATTGTTTCATTTTTATTCAAAATTTGAGCTCGCTATCTGAAGTTTTGCAAAAGTTACAATAGAGCGATAATGTCAATTTGTTGAAAAATTCAAAACATCATAAAATGTTTATGGTTCAACCGATCTTAACCAAATTCAATAGCGATCACCGGCGTATGAAAGCTCACATTCATACCAATTTTAAGATCAAAATCTCGAAAATTGAAAAAGTTATCGCGTAATCAGACATTTTTCAAAAAATTAAAAAACGCGTAATAATTTAACGATGAAGTGGAGTTTAACAAAAATCTGTATGAACGATGAGGCTTGATCCCTCTATCTATTGTCCAAATTTCAGCTTGATATCTCAATGCATTCCCGAGTTATAAAGGTTTACATTTTTCGATCGTGTAACATACACACACACACACAATACATACAGACATTTTTTTCCAAATCACTTTTCTCGACGTTTTGGCCCATTCTGAGTGTACTGACATGAAAATCTCGAAAAAAAAATTTCATGAGAAAGCTTCTTCTATGAGGAAGCAAAAAGTAGTGGGTGATGGACCTCTGCTCCATTACTCACTAATAAAGTAATGGGTGATGGACCTCTGCTCCGTTGCTCATTAATAAAGTAATGAGTAGTGGATTCGAGTTCCATTATCAATTTTTTTCATAAAAAATTATGCATTATTTTCACATTAAAATTTTCACAACTCTGCTTTCAACTAACTTCTAGCTTTTGACTGACTACTAACTTTTCACCAACTGATGACTACCTACTAACTAACTTTTAACTTTTAAAAGTCAGAAGTTAGTCAAAAGTTAAAAGTAACTGAAAAGTTAGTCAAAAGTTGGAAATTAGTATAAAGTTAGAAGTTAGTTGAAAGTTAGTCAAATGTTAGAAATTAATAAAAAGTTAGAAGTTAGTCAACAGTTTGTCAAAAGTAAGAAGTTAGTAGTTAGACAAAAGTTAGTCAAAGGTCAAAAGTTAGAAGTTAGTTGAAAGTTAGTCAAATGTTAGAAATTAGTCAAAAGTTAGAAGTTAGTCAAAAGTTAGAAGTTAGTCAAATGTTAGAAATTAGTCAAATGTTAGAAATTAGTCAAATGTTAGAAATTAGTCAAAAGTTAGAAGTTTGTCAAAAGTTAGAAATTAGTCAAAAGTTCGAAGTTAGTTGAAAGTTAGTCAAATGTTAGAAATTAGTCAAAAGTTAGAAATTAGTCAAAAGTTAGAAATTAGTCAAAAATTAGAAGTTAGTCAAAAGTTAGAAGTTAGTCAAAAGTTAGAAGTTAGTCAAAAGTTAGAAGTTAGCCAAAAGTTAGAAGTTAGTCAAAAGTTAGAAGTAAGTCAAAAGTTAGTCAGATGTTCGAAATTAGTCAAAGGTTCGAAATTAGTCAAAGGTTAGAAGTTAGTCAAAAGTTAGTGAAATGTTCGAAATTAGTCAAAGGTTAGAAGTTAGTCAAAAGTTAGTCAAAAGTTAGAAGTTAGTCAAAAGTTAGTCAAAAGCTAGAAGTTAGTTAAAAGTTAGTCAAAAGTTAGAAGTTAGGTAAAAGTTAGTCAAAAGCTAGAAATGCAACATGTCGCAAATGACTATTGCTAAGATTTTCAGGTATCCGGATAGTTCGTCTCTGAGAAATCGCCCGTCTATCGCGACCTGTTTTAACCGCAGACTTCTAATGATATTATATTTATTCATTTATTTTTCAATTTTTCGAACGATTTTGCTATTCATCTACTTATTTATTAACTTTTTGAACGATTTTCCGATTTATTTATTTATATATTTATTTATTAAGCAAATTTTTCTAAAGTAATGGGACTATCATATATCCATTAGCACGTTCATTACCCATTATTTAAAAAAACGGTGATGGATGTGAGTTCCATTACTCATTAAAAAAGTAATGGGTGATGGATGTGAGTTCTATTACTCATTAAAAAAGTAATGGGTAATGAATGTGAGTTCCATTAATCATTAAAAAAGTAATGGGTGATGGATGTGAGTTCCATTACTCATTAAAAAAGTAATGGGTAATGAATGTGAGTTCCATTACTCATTAAAAAAGTAATGGGTGATGGATGTGAGTTCCATTACTCATTAAAAAACTAATGGGTGATGGATGTGAGTTCCATTACTCATTAAAAAAGTAATGGGTGATGGATGTGAGTTCCATTACTCATTAAAAAAGTAATGGGTAATGAATGTGAGTTCCATTACTCATTAAAAAAGTAATGGGCAACGGATATGAGTTCCATTACTCATTAAAAAAGTAATGGGTAACGGATATGAGTTACATTACTCATAAAAAAATAATGGGTAACGGATATGAGTTCCATTATTCATTAATAAAGTAATGGGTAATGGTTCTGAATTCCATTATGCATTGTTAAAGTAATGGGTAAAAAAAAACGATAATGCATTAAAAAAATAATGCATTATTTCCAACTCTGATCTGAATCATGCGCAGAATGGAAAATATAAGAATTTTGCTTAAGATAATATTGAAAAGCATATGCAAGTCAGATGACAGTAAAAAATCCTTTCATCGAGTACCAACAATATAATGCATTGGGCATTTTCATATCATCAAGAACCAACAATAGAGTGCGTTGGGCATTTTCATAAAAAAATATTACGTGTTATTAACATTTGCTCCATTTAGCCGGTGTACCTTTTCATGAAGAAGAAAATTATGTGAACCATTCCAATCTGCATAGTAGCTTGATCTGAATCATGCGCAGAATGGAAAACCTAAGAACTTTGCTTAAGATAATATTAAAAAGCATATGCAAGTCAGACGACAGTAAAAAATCCTTTCATCAAGCACCAACAAAACAGTGCGTTGGGCATTTTCATATCATCGAGTACCAACAATACAGTGTGTTGGGCATTTTCATATCATCGAGTACCAACAATACAGTGCGTTGGGCATTTTCATAAAAAAATATTACCTTTTATTAACATTTTCTCCATTTAGCCGGTGTATCTTTTCATGAAGAAGAAAATGATGTCAACCATTCCAATCTGCAGAGTAGTTTGATCTGAATCATGCGCAGAATGGAAAACCTAAGAACTTTGCTTAAGATAATATTGAAAAGCATATGCAAGTCAGAAGACAGTAAAAAATCCTTTCATCGAGTACCAACAAAACAGTGCATTGGGCATTTTCATATCATCGAGTACCAAAAATACAGTGCGTTGGGCATTTTCATATCATCGATTACCAACAATACAGTGCGTTGGGCATTTTCATAAAAAAATATTACCTTTTATTGACATTTGCTGCATTTAGGCGGTGTACCTTTTCATGAAGAAGAAAATTATGGCAACCATTCCAATCTGCATAGTAGCTTGATCTGAATCATGCGCAGAATGGAAAACCTAAGAACTTTGCTTAAGATAATATTGAAAAGCATATGCAAGTCAGTCGACAGTAAAAAATCCTTTCATCGAGTACCAACAATACAGTGCATTGGGCATTTTCATATATAATAGGATTTGGATGATATTGAATTTCCAAAATCTTTTTTTTTTATCTGTCTCCCTCCCCTTAATAGTTCAATAATTCTAATTGTTTTTAATTTTTAATACTTTTTTTCTATGTCGACATCTACGAAGCCAAATTGCTCTTGTCAGTGTAGGATCTGTCGAAACCCTACTGACAGCTGCAAAGCCAAACAGCTCTTGTCGCTTGTTAATATTTCAATCAGCTACAAATCCGAACAACTTTTGTTAATGAACGACCGAAAATCTATGCAGACACTGATTAAAAGAAGGTTAATCACAACAGATACTTACTGAAATGAGGTTAGTCACGGCAGACACTGATGAAAACGAAAAAGATCACACTTTACGATGAAAAATAATCCCATAAACGATGTTGTTGTCAACGCTCATTTATCACACACTCATTTATAAAAAAATTAATTAATTTCAGCACTGATTTAAAGTATTAAGCACTGATTTAAAATATTGCGCACTGATTTAAATTTAAATTATTAAACACTGATTAAAGTATAAAAATACGCGAATTATAAATTATAAATGTACACTTCGCGTCGAATCGCTACCGCGACTCTTGATGATGTCGGCTGTGCAACACGCGCTGACTGACTGAACAGCAGGCGACTGTGTGACGTCACACACTGGTTGCTCGCGAGCCGCCACTCGCGCCTGCGCGCGGCGCTTCTATATAATGTATGTACGTGAATACGTGAATCGAGATTGTGTGAGTGCGTTAAACACGAAAAACTTTGAAAACACCAGATATCAGCGGTAAATGAACCGATTTTCTTGTGACAGGTCTCATTCGAAAGAAAGAAAAAAATAGAAAATATTGATCATGATACATTTTTCGTTCGCGACATGTGGTCAGAGATAATACGTCGGCAAATATAGTTTGGGACATTTAAAGTTGTGTGAGTGCGGCCGTACGGGAGGAACATAAAGTCGCTCGGCGAGAATTACTAAGATACCAGATATCAGCATTAAAGAAACAGATTTCCTTGCCGCAGGTCTCATTTGAAAGAGAAAAAAAAATAAAAAATATTGAACCTGACACATCTTTCGTTCTCGACGTGTGGTCAAATATAATTCGAGTTATAATTTGAAAACGGCCGGTGAGTGGCCGCCTTCGAAATAAATAGAGTAGCAGCAGCGACCGACAAATCGTAGTGTGAAGGCAACATTAATTTCTTTTTTAACTTGGCGTCGAGTCGCTACCGCGACTCTTGATATGTTGAACAACATGTACTTGACTTGCTACAGATATTTTTAGTTTATTTCACAACTTTTTGTGCCGATAAATTTTTTATGGTTCTTGTTTTTGACACACTGTTTTTTGTCGGGGTATTGATACCACTTACGTAAATGTTCTTGTCTCAATTTTTTTACACATTGTGTTTTTTGGGGGTCAATTTTACATGTAAAATTGATAAAACCTACGCCGGTTAAGAGACATTCATTATTTTCTACTATCATCGACAGCAGTGGACGCGGGGTCGGTGTGTAGCTTCGGTGATCTCCCAAGCTCGATCCGCGATCGGTACTTGGATGGGTGGCCGATTAACTGTTGAGCGAGGCAGTTTTTCTGAGTTTCTGATGTATTTTCATACAGCAGAAACGTTAAAGCTTGAATTAGGGATACGTAAGAACTTAAAAAATGTATTTATTATTATTTTATATAGGTGATGCGATGTATGCGTCATGTTTATGTACGCTATGCCCGGTCGTTTTTCGTACGGGATACTCGGCCGTTTCTCGTACGCGATACTCGGCCGTTTCTCGTAATTTAATATAGGACATCTATTGGCTGACAATATTGAGCCGCACTTATCGTCCAAGAGTCGGGCCGATGATCGGCCAATCGTATATACCAACGTTCGGCAATATCGGCATCGAGCTTTGGCCGATCATCGGTCATGTCCAATTACCCTTCATGGGTATAAATGGAGTATGATTTCGTCCAATACGACATACATCATACTTTCCATTTTAATAGTATTCTAATACTCTTTTCATACTATTTTTTTTTGCGCGGGAGTTAACCTTATGGTTGGTATGTTGATATTTAGCTCCATAACGTTTATGAACAATGCAGGAATTTCATAATGCGAATGATGACTCTCGGTGTTAAATAAATCAATGACACTGATTGCACAGTCACAGACAAAAAAAAACAACTCTGGTTAATTTACTAACGAGCATGATGCAAATAATCCTACCGTCTGTATTCAGATAAGCATTGTAAGTCGGCTCGACTTGAATCTTAACAACATCTCGTCCCATCCTTCGGCTCTCGTGTGTAGATGTCTTATTATCACTATCTTCAAAAACTGCGACTAGTTCACACTGAGACATATTCCCGTTGGACTCACTTTTCTTTTTTATTGGTTCTATTAACGGAAATTAAAGAGAGTGATTTTTCCAAATCGGTTTCAACGATTATTTGCAACCCGCTTTTTTATAAATATTTAACACTAAGGAATGAGAAACAAAGGCGGATAACTGAAAGCCTCAAATGCTAACCGCTTTCGACAATTGTCCATTCATGAATGACATAACGAGGTGTAACAAGAACCCTGTCAGGGTGGGAAGAAACTGTTGGCAAATAACACCCTATGTGCAAACTCATACGGAAAATCAGCATATGGTCTGTCCCTGATATTGCATGCGCATATATGATTGCGCTATACTTCGATTGTCATTGACACGACCACTTAATCTCTCGGCAAAAGTGTAAAGACAGTAACGCCTCCCAGTAAAGTTAGACTTGTACTATAGACATCGTTTATGATAGTTTCTCTGATCACAAAGAAGCTTCACGTTTATTTAACTATGTAATTATGAAAACAGATCTGTGAGCCAGAAATGGCAAATGTGATAAAATGTTAATCCTCCATCTGCAAATGTTTCGGTTGAATTTGTCAGAATGAGTCCCTAATAAGCTAAATTGGAAGCTAAATCAAAAAGTGCTTTAAATGTTGCAGTATAATACTTCAAGGCATCTTTTTAGTCTTCTTACGTCTGAACTAAAATTAACTCGTCTAAGGTTGAATTAACTACGTCTCGGAAGATATGTCCGTACAGCTATAAGAATACTTGTCAGTCATATAATCACATAATGAGTGTATGCCTATAGGCAGAATTATGTATTTTTATGAGGGCTCATAACAGTTGTGGCTCTTTAACACAACGTACTGCACATGCGTACTCGTAATTGGTTAAAAGAGGATGTGAAGTACTTAAAATACTTTTCACTATTTAGAAATTTACCTTTGTGAGGACCAACGTTCATTATTTTCAGTTCGCTCCTAGACGAAGCTTACGCTGAGAGAAAACTTGAAATCCTGACAATCTCGCGCGGTGGTTGGCAAATATTATTTTGGCTCAAAGAAATAGAGGTTGACACAAACACCCATTCGTCGAGGAAATACAATGCATATCTTTGAGACAACTACACTTCATGTAATTGAGCATCAATATAACAATATCTTGGCTGAACATTGATGCTGTTAAGCGAATGGCCAGTGCCGTAACTATGGTTGCACAGGGCACAGATGCCGAGGGGGCGCTATTTTTTTTGCGATTTTTAAAAACTGCAGTTATACAGTGAGGTTCAGGTGAAACTAGACACCCAACAGGCGCGTGCGTGTCAAAGCAACGGTTCTCAGCCGCGTCGTTTGCCTGTTCGGCTTAGTGATGCGAATGAGCGAGACAAGCGAGAAAATCTCAAGACCGAGACTAGTTTCACGTCATTGCGCTCTCGAGCTGTCATCTCGAGTCGAGAATTTGACGGTTGACCAGATCTTGTCTCGTCTCGAATTTGACAAGCAGGCCAATCTCGTCTCGATCATGTGTTTGTTTCAACGCCGAGACTCAAGATTCATTCTCGATTTCTCATACGTATAGCAGATTTTTCTTATAAGATTTAATAATTATCGCACAATGAAACGGAGCAAGAGTAACTTAGAGCTGAATAGCAAAACGAATAAACGAATTCGTACGGATGAAGATGCGAGTGCACAATCTGCCGAGGACCATCGTCCAATCCACCCCGAAGTGAAATGTGATAGCGCCGTTTGTAGTGGAGTCGGGGATTCGGCAATGGGAGCAACTGGACGATCCGACACTCCGAAACCACAGCCTGTGGCTGTGACTGCCAAAAATCTTCGCAGCAAATTTTTTGAAATAAACTTCGGGGCCGACAACGAAAAATATGGTACATGCAGGCTTGAAAATTGTACGAAGGTGATTAAAATGACCAACGGTAATACGACGGGTCTCAAAAGACATCTGGAACGAGATGACCCGGAATCATACATCGAAATGTACGGCGGAACAATGAACGCAAAAAAGGTACATTTTTCCCGTTGTTCATAAACCACGATTTTCGGACAAAAGGAGATTCGATCGCACAAATTAACGCGGTGCGAGATAATTCAATTTAATTAATTCATTAAATTCCAATTATCCTCTCGCTCGCACGTCTCCCTGGCGTACACGTACACTCCTTAGCGCAGGATATATATATTTTTTTTATTGAAATGCCTCGCGGATTAAAGCTCCGCGAGATTCAAGTGCAACGTGCATCATCGCTCCTCTTTCCCTCACTCCAACCCCCACCCCCGCTATTTTCTGTGCAAACGACGTCGCAACGCGATGTCCCGTTTCACACCTTAATTCTGCGGCTAATTTGCGAAAACAGAATGTTCGATTTAACGAAGTTTTAAATGCCCATCCGATAGGAAATTTCCCGCTGATTCCAAAAATCCCGGTTCTTTGTCCGAAAAACGTAAAAATTCGAGGAAAAAAACGCGAAAAATGAGTTTTTACTTTTTATAAATTTTGGCACTTCACTAGAATCGATGTGATTTTTTTTTGGATGAACGAAATCTGTATTTTCTTTTCGCATTCGAAACAAGACCCTTCAAGGAAAAGAATGCCGCCAGGCGGAACGCTATATCTGAATTTTCGATTTTTTTGCAGAATTTTAAAGTAGACCCTCGAAAATTGCAAATTTTTAAAAGAGCTCTGACCGATTTTTTGCCAACAAATTTCGATTCCGCAAAGTTTTAAAATCCTATCCGATGGTAAATTTCCCGCTGATTTAAAAAATCCCAGATGTCAGTTCGAAAAATGGAATATTCGAGGAGAAAAACGCAACAATCAAATTTATTTTTCGGACATCCTCGCGGGGCACCGCGAAAATCGATTCGTCTCGCGCTCTCTCGCTGTACAACGAGTGGCTCGTACAATATTCCGCCCATAGCCGTAAAGTACACGCGTTGCGTTGTGCCGGGCAAAATGCGCGCGCGACGACAATGAGAGACGCGTCGAGTTTATCGCTAGACAGAGACAGAAGTTACCTACCGATTACCGTGAATCATGACCTCGCGCAGCGACGTCGCGATCCTCGGCCTCGTGACGGGCGAATGATCCTAGGAGTCTTTGGGGGCCCAGTAGCGGACGAGACCGTACTCTAACAAGCGTAACTCCGGGTTGAACGCCGAATTTTTCAAGAAGGAACACTCAATCGCTTCGAAACTTTTTTTCCAATATTTGTTGACTCTATCCACGTTATTTTATTATTTGACTTAAGAATAATTCGCTGGACCGATTTCAGATCGGGAACACTCGTCAAGTTTTCGTGCAGGAAGAATTCGAGGAAATGCTGATTGACTGGACAGCGAAGAAGTACCTGCCCTTCGGTTTTTTCGACGATGACGAGACGCAAAGGTTGATCCACTATATTAATCCCCGTGTTATCATCCCGAAGCGCGATCAAATGAGATGCAAGTCTCTCCAGCGATTCTCGGAGACTCAGAAAGTGGTCATGAACCTGCTGCAACAAGTTGAGTCCAACATTTCGTTCACCGTTGACGCTTGGACGTCGGTTGCTAACAGATCGTATTATGGGATAACGGGCCATTTCATCGACGATCAGTGGAACATGCAGTCGTTGGTCATCGACTTCGTACCATCGCACGGTCGCCATACAGGGCGAGATATCGCGAAGATTTTTTACGAAGTTCTAAAATCGTATAAACTGATGGGAAAAGTGCAGGGCATCACTCTGGATAACGCATCGGCAAACACAGTTTTTCTGTCGGAGCTAGCGGAGTTAATGGCCTGCGATGACCTGACCTTCGATCCTGTGAATCAACATTTCCGTTGCTTCGCACATGTAATCAGTTTGGCTGTGAATGACATGCTTCGGATTGTTCAAGCTGATGTCAACGATACCTCGGATCAGAGTGATGAGGAAAACGACGAAAGCAGCGAAGAAAATGAGTGTGGCGACTGCACGCGAGTATTGACAAAGCTCAAGAAAATGTTCACAAAAGTCAAATACTCCGAGCAGTTGACGAACAAATTGAAGTCGTGCTGTGAAACGACCAATTCGAAAATGCAGGTGCCGAATCTTGGCGTCGCGACTAGATGGAATTCCACATGTGACATGATAGTCGCAGCGCTTCAAATGAAGCAACCTCTCGACTTGCTGTGCGAGAACAATCCACCCCTCAATTTTTATCGCCTGTCGAACATCGAGTGGTCGCTTTTAGAAAAGCTCGTCGACTTCTTGCGCCATTTCAAAGCGTTGTCGGCTGCGTTTAGCGGCGAAAAATACGTGTCTCTGCCACTCGTCGTGATCGGAATTAATATGATGCTGGACAAACTCGAAACGTTTTTTTTATCATCCCCGGCAGCACAAAATCGCAATTCTGTAGACGGTACCTTACGTGAAGCTGCTGTAGCAGCTCGAGACAAGTTGCTCAAACACTATTCAAAAGCTAACTGGATCTACTGCGTCATATTAATTCTGGATCCACGACATAAGGTGGAGACGTTCCAGCGAACGCATTGGGGGAAGGAAATGGCGAGTGACTGCATCAAGCAATTCGAATCCGTATATCGGATGAAATATTGCAATAAAAAAATGATCGAGGACCCATTGCCGTCTTCTTCGAGCACGATTAATACGCAAGACGGCGGTAACCTACACGCCGCGTTCGATCTCTGCTCGCTTTTTGAAGATTCTTCACGAGACACGCGAGGCCCAAATTGGAGATCTGAACTCGATGATTACCTCGCCCTTCCGCGTGCCAAAAAGGATGAAAATATTCTGATGTGGTGGAAATTTCACGAGAAAAAATTTCCGACTTTGGCGGCTATGGCGAAAGATTTCTTTTCCATCCAAGCCACGTGAGTACCTGTCGAACGGTTCTTCTCGAGAGCGTCTCTCGTGCTCCGAAAACACCGGAATAGATTAAATGACGAGTCCGCAAGGAGTTTGTTATGTTTGAACTCATGGATTACATGCAGTTTATCCAAAAAAATTAAGGAAAACTTGCACTCGAAGAAAAGAGGGATCGGTGAAGCGAAAGCTGTGGGCGTGACCTCAGGACCTCGATTCCAGAGTGCACATAACGGCTCGCCGTCTCCTCCCCTCGCGAGCTCGTGGAGCTCGAGATCTTAGTGATCGGCGATGCTCTTCGCGAATTTCCGCACACGTCGGTGCTTCTTCTTGCCGGGCTACGAAGGGAACCCTCCAACCAGTCCGTGCTCTCTGCCACTGAATCCATGCGCCCCTTCGCCCTGCGGTTCCTACGGCACCTGCGAGACGTACAGCGATCACGTGGCCATGTGCGGAAGCTGCGAGTCACCGAAGAATCAGGACAGCGTCTTCTGCCGACCCGAGTGTCTCGGCAACAGCGACTGTCCGTTCGATCGCGCCTGCATCGGCTACACAATAAGTACGTCGGCCCGTGTGTGGCGTAATCACCATCTGGTCTGCTACTGCGAGGCCGGCTTCACCGGAAATCCCTTCGTCAATTGTTACGTTAAATAAAAAAAATAAAAAAATCAGTTTCGCGGGGGCAAATATCGTTGCGTCTTCGGAGATCGGAGGGACGAAATCCAAGGCGCCCCGTAGTTTTTGGTTGTTTCGTTTTTTTACCAAAAATAATTGCTCCTATTAATTTAATTAAAGCATTATTATGAAATATATACACAGCTCGAGAACTTTGATTGTCTATCTTTGCAATACAGGCTTTCTTGCTTTATTACCAATTCTGGAACCACGACAAACGTACGGTAAGTTTTCGAGAATATTGGTCGGTCTCGCTTGTTATTCGAGCTATGGGCCATCAAGAATATCGCTAGACGTCACACCGAACGATCGAGACGAGCGATAAAAAACAAAAGCAGGCGCAAGAAAATTCGAGCGAGTGTCAAGCGAATCTCGTCTCGAGCCGCATCACTAGTTCGGCTTCCGAGCTCGGCAAACGGTGGCATGGAAGGAGTGGGTTCGAAGAGGGGGGATCGGCGGGCCCGACCGACTACGAATTCACGGAGCACGAAACACTCAAGCGTAGCATGAATGCTAAAAATTAATTTTGTTCATTTCTGGTGTCTTATCAATAGTGATGTACCAATGTGTCAAAGGGCAATAATAGCAACATTACAAATTACCCGTATGGTGGTAATATCACCTGCTTGGAGTTTGATTGAGATTATTACAATATTAGTTAATAATTAATAATAAGCGTTTTTAATAATCAATAACTTGGGATTATCTTTACTTATTTCTTGCATCGTTACTAGTAATAAAAGGTCCTATGGCATTTCCGTCTAGTTAAAACTCTTCCATAATGAAAATGCCACGAGGGTTGGCAACACAACTCCCACGCGGATATCTCGAAAAATCTTGCTCATAAGACAAATTAAAAAAACCTTTTTTAATATAAAAAATGCAAGTAATTAAGATAAACAATTTTTAACGTAATTACTTTTTAATAAGCTTAGTTAAATAATAAATTTTATATTTTCAACAATAATCATTTTATCAGTGGCCATTTAGTTTACTGCATTTCCTGCATGGTTTTGAGAAAAAATCTTCTTTTTGCATTCTTCGATAGAGGCAACAGTTTCAACTAATAATAACCCTGAAGAATTATGCACAAGCAAATTTTATAGTAACGACAGCCCTAACTTTCTAACTCTGCGTTAAATGAATTAATCTTGAAGGCAGATCTTTTCATTTGTAGTTATCTAGTGGCGACTATTGTTTTTTTTTGTTCAATGATCCTGAACAGTTGGAAATCATTTTTCTAATTGTCGCATTATTTCTAATTATTAATTCGCATAATTAATAATTCTCTGAAGCTCATTTGTCATTTTTTTTATTATCTAGTAATGACTTTTTTTATTTTTCATTCTTCCAATGATTCTGAAAAAAGCAGTCATTTTAAAAAATTAGTGCCAGCTGTACCTTCTCATATGTTCGCGTAATAAACCTTTTTTTTAGGTTCACGAGTTAAGATCGCTTTTTTTTGCGATTCTATCATTGCTACCAAAATTTTGTTTATGCTGCAAAAGTTTTGTAGTCAGCAACAATTTTTCGGAAATAAAAATCTTTAAAATGAGAATTTAAAAAAAAATAATCGATGTTACTAGATAAATAGAAAAATGAAAAAAAGTACTTTCACTGCATTCGATGCATAGTTTAGAGAGCAAAAAGTCCTTCAGTATTTTTTGCTAAAACCTATTAAAAATGAACACATCGAAATCGGTGGCGACACAGCTTCCACGAGAATAACTATTAAAATCTTGCCCCTACAAAAAAATGCAACAAGACCTTTACTACTCAAAAAATGCAAGGAATTAAGATAAACACGTTGAAAGTTAAATACATGTTAATTGCATAAGTTAGACGATAATTGATTGCTAATTTTCAGCAACAATAATTTTGCTGGTGCGGGATTGATTTCAGTGTATGAAGGTAGTCTGAGCACATTGACTGATGTCGCATAAGTTCGAGAGAGTTTGAGAGAGAATTACAAACAGTTCTCGAAGAGACAAAAATCTGAAACAAAATCAAGGATATGGAAGGTGCTAAAGAGTTTACTTTGGACAATAATAATTTAAATAATGTTATTAACAAATCACTGAAATAAATAATTGTTCAACAATACACCCGGCAAACTAATTTCGTTTTTGTTATAAAAATGATTCTTTTATTTTTCTGCATACGTATGAATTTTTTTCCAGAATTTTCTCTGATTTTTAATTTTAACATAAAAACGCGATTTTCAAACATCACAAAAAATTCTGAAAAAATTCATACGTATGCAGAAAAATGAAAAGATCACTTTCATTACAAAAAAAATTGGGTTACCGGGTATTTTGTTGAACAATTATTTATTTTAGTAATTTGTTAATAACATTTTTTAAATTATTATCGTCCACAGTAATCTCTTTAGCACCTTCTATATTCTTGATTTTTGTCAAACTCCCTCAAACTTATGCGACATCAGTCAATGTGCTCAGACTACCTTAATTGCATCGTTTTGAGAGAAAAACGTCCTTTAGTATTTTTCACTTCAAATAATAGTTTTTAAAATAAACAAAATGAAATCGGTGACGATACAACTCCCACGCAGATTACTCTAAGAGTCTTGCACCTACGAAAAAGTTGAACACGACCTTTTCTACACAACAAAATTTAAGGAATCGAAACAAACAAGTAAAAAGTTGATAACTTGCTAATTACATTAGATAGTCAAGAATTTGTTGCTCATTTTCAACAACTATCATTTTGTCGGTTTTTAATTAATTTGACTACCTTCTTTGCAACGTTTTCAGACGAATACGTCCTTTAGTATTGTTTTGCTGAAAGCAATGATTTTGGAAATAAAGTTTAAGATCGGTGGCAGCACATCTTCCACGAGGATTACCTTAACGTCTTACCCCTACAACAAAGTTCAACAAGAGTCTTACCCCTACATAAAATTCAACAGATCAAATGATTATTTTT
>CAXAOA010000048.1:22500-30000 GCA_963970395.1 Ephialtes manifestator | reverse complement strand
AACGACAGCGAGAACGGTTGTGTGTGGTGAGACGCCATTGTTCCCGGAGTTTCGGGAAACTTGATTTTCCGTTTTGTTTTCCGACTGACTGACGCTGACATTATTATTTATTGACGATTTTATTTCATTCCGTGACTATTTTATTTTATTCTATTCCTGGACCGTTCTATTTTATTTTATTTCTCGACCATTTTATTTTATTTTATTTCTTGACGCCTTTATTATACGGCTGGACGGTCGCATCTTATTTATCGTTTATTTTTAATCTTCTTATTATTGACGGATTTTTTTTTCTTTGGTTTTAGTATGTGGCATTTGGTCGAGGATATTTCGTGTAGGGATTAATATTTGACCGATCGTAGACCGTTTAACTCTGGCAATTTCAATTTATACTTTTATATTATCTTTTTCTGAGACGCTAACGTGCCGCGCGGCCTAGTCGTTGCTACGCCGGCCACGCGGTCACCTCCAAGCCGGTAGCGCTGTCTCTCTCCAAACAGAGACTCGAGCGTTAGCTCGCCGCTCTCGTGTTTACGAGCAAGACGCGCGACATATCGCTTCTTATTATTTTCGTAATTCCTCACGAGTGGCTTCTCGAATATTCAATCTGTGTTAATAAATTAGTTGAGGCTCGCAATCAACGAAGTAGATGTCGATTTATTTATTTATTTATCTATTTATTTATCTGGTTATTTATTTATTTGTCTATTTAATTATTTAATTATTTATTTATTTTCCGTTGATTATTTAATTACCTATTTGTTATTTATTTAAATTATGCTATTAATCATTTGTTTACGTATTTAAATTAGTCATTTGTTTAAAATTTTTATTTTTCTTGATTGTTGGCCTCGAGTATTATATTTTCGGGACCGCTGACGTGCGATTTGTTCTCGCGGCTTCGTGGCAGTTGCCCCGAGACAGCACGCTGCCGTCGTGTACCAACGATGGCTGGTAAATTGAAATAATTGATTCGCCAGTGATCCATTGAGTATTCATTTAATTATCTGGCTAATCTTTACTCAACTAATTATTCAATTATTCCATTATTTAATTATTTAATTGTTGACTTATTTATTTATTTAATGGTCTAATTGTTTAAGGGTTGATTTGATTGATTATTTAGCTGGGTCATTGCATTCTTGTTTCATTTACGAGTTATCAACTATCACCTGGTATACTATATTTTCGGGCCGCTGCCTTGCGATAGCTCTCGAGACTCCGTTGCTGTTGTTCTCGAGACAGCAAGCAGCCGTCGTGTCCACCCGGGAGTGATAAAATTGATCGATTTAAAAAAAAAAAAAAAAAAAAAAAAAAAAAAAACAGGTCGTGGTAAATTCGCGTAAAAATCGGGTCGTGAATTATTAATTAAAATAAAACATAGTTTCAACGCCGCGATAAAATCCAAGTGGTTCGGGAGTGTCGCGAGTGAACCGTGATCGCGAGTGAGACCAGTGTGTTGCGTCGTTGCGTGGGTGTTCTCGCGGGTGATCGTCGGGTAGTGCGAAGCTCGACCGCGTTCGAGAGTTCTCGCCGCGCTTCGAGTGCATACGACGTTCGGACGTCGTCGGGATCGTTGCTCGCGTATCGCCTGCCATTATGGCCACCAATCCACTGGCTATGGATGATCGAACGCTCACGGGCTTATCGGACGATCAGCTGCGCGAAGAACTGCGTCAGCGTGGATTGCCAATGGACGGCACGACGGATATCCTGCGCGATCGCTTACTAACATCGCTTCTGATCTCGATGGGCGGCAAAAATACTTCATCGATATTGTGCACGTCCACCGTGGCCGCTCGTCGTGATTCGCGTATGCTGCCGCATACCCCAGGGAGACCGCGTACTCCCACGCGACAGTTTGAGCTACCGCGACCGACAATCGACGCACCGGGGCCGCCCCCGCAATATTCACCGCCGCGACACAATCAGCCGCTATCGGGCGGTGCTGACACCACCGGAGCGGTACCCCGAACGGCGAGACGTGAGTCACAGGTTCGAGAGCCACCCACGCGTTCCCGTAGAGACCTGTTTGGAGAAGGGCTTCCCCCTCCTCCACATTTCTCATCGCCGAGAGGGCGACGCGAAGAACCGGTTAATGTGCCATTATTTAATGCTACGCGTGGGATCTCGGATATTTTGCGGAAATGGGATTTAAAATTTTCCGGGAAACGATACGAGGATGCCGCGAGTTTTCTTACGCGATTGGACGAAGCGCGGGAGATCGTGCCTGTCACCGATGCAGAATTCTTACCGTGTATCCCGATGGTTATGACAGGCCTCGCGCTAACGTGGTATCGTACAGTAAAAGCTCGCATCCGGCGATATCGTGATTTCGAACAGGCATTTATGGATCGATTCGGTGATCCTGATTTACAACTCACGGTGCGCGAAGAATTACGGCGTCGTACGCAGGGAGAGGGGGAACCAGTCGTCGATTATCTGACGTGTGTGCGCGCTCTATTAGATCGTGTAGATCCTCCCTTCCCTATTCGCGAACAACTCGATTCTGCATACCGGAATATGTTACCGCGGTTGCAGCGAGCGATTCGCCGACACGAGATTGGGACGTTTGAGGAGATGGAGCGGTTGGCATTGCGAGTGGAGCGTATTGACGAGGCGGATCGCTATTATCAGCCTCCTCCACCCCCGGAAAGATCTGCCTTTCCGGATCTCGCGTGGAAACCTCCTCGGGCGTCCTGGCGTTACTCGGAGCGGAGCTTCGCTGCTGTCGACGATGCTCGAGGGAGCGACTATCCGAGACATGACCGTGGTGTTTCTTCTAGGCGGGAGGATTATCGTGGGAGGTCACCGTCGTGTGACAGGTCGCCCTCACGCTATGCTCCTCGTACGCCAGAGCGACATTATGATCGTCGGGATGATCGCTCCCGCGATTATTATTTTCGAGAACGAGCGCGTACGCCCGATAATCTTTCACCTTACGATCGGGTGCCACGTTTCGAAAATAAATCCCGATATCGCGCGCATACTCCGGATTCTCGAGATGGTTATCGTCGCCGCGAGTCAAAGCCGCCTAATTACGACGAGAAACGTATGCGTGACGAACGGCCGATATTGCTCCAGTCTCCAAGATCTTCGAGACCTCGTGACATTTCTGTGCAGCGTGATCGATCGCAGTCGCCTGCTTATCGATCACGGGATGAGTCACGTGGATCGGAGCGTCCAGCCACGCCTGCACGTGTTCGATTTGACGACCGCTCGGTAGCGCATCGTCTACCGACACCCGCTCGCGTTGGAAGCGCCGGTCCGTCCGTACTCGCCGTCACCTCTTCCCCTGGCACGCCGTCACGCGACCAACCACGGCAACGGGAGACCGCGTGTTGGAATTGTGGCCAGGCAGGTCACCGTGCACTCGGTTGTTTGGCTCCAAAAACCGTTTATTGTTATCGGTGCGGTACGAAGGGAGTAACTTCGCGAACTGCCCATCCGTGTTCGGGAAACTCTCCGCGGAGCCACTAGTTGCAGCGGTCGTGGCGCCCGTTAGTCCAAAACCCGCTATCCAGTTAAACAACGAAACGCCGTTGAGTAGTTTTCCGGAGCTTCCTGCGCAACTGGACGAGTATTTTAACAGCCCGATGTATGTCGCGCGGGAGCGTAAAGTGTTACTCGTGGTGGTGTATATTGGCGGACATGCTATGCCGGCTATCGTTGACAGTGGATCCACTTCGTCGTATATCGGACAGAGTGGATTGGCTATCATTGCTGACTTGAATTGTCCGTCGCATATCATCCCACCACGCGCGAGCACCGTGGCTAACGGCGATCAAATCATTTGCCAGGAGGTTCGAGAATTAATTGCCCGATTAAAGGACCGTGAACGCACTATCCATCCGCGAGTTTTTACGTCACTACCCGTGCCGTTACTGCTCGGTTTGGACTCGCTCGAGATCTTTGGAGTGGTGGTAGATCACCTACGCCGAGTGTGGAGTTTCAGTGGAGATAATTCTCGTGAATTTACCTTTCTGGATTGCAATACCACCGCGCAGACCGAACTCCTCCTGGGTATCTCCGATCTCCAGCGAGCTGAGACGGAGCAGCTCTCGGAATTCTTGCGAGTGGAGGTGCCAAAACTCAAGGCTGCACCCGGACTCACACATTTGATTGAACATCGGATCGACGTGGGAAGTAACGCTCCGATTAAGCAGCGTTACTACCCCGTCACGCCTATTATTCGCGCAGCGATTAATGAAAAGGTCGATAAAATGTTGGAGTCTGGTGTTATCGAGCCCTCGTCGAGCGATTGGTCAACTCCAATCGTAATGATTAAAAAACCGAATGACACCTACCGATTTTGTCTGGATTTCCGGAAAGTTAATGACGTATCAAAGAAAGACGCATATCCGTTACCGTATATGAATCAGATTCTCGATCGCTTGCGTTCTGCGAAGTATATCTCGACGTTGGATTTGAGTGAAGCGTATCACCAAATTCCTTTGTCTCCGGAATCGCGAGCCGTTACCGCGTTCACCGTGCCGCAGCGTGGGTTATTTCAGTTCACGCGCATGCCGTACGGTCTTACGAGTGCACCTGCGACGTTTCAGCGTCTACTCGATCGATTAATCGGCCCGGATATGGAACCTCATGCGTTCGCATATCTGGACGATATCATCATCGTGACCGAAACGTTTCAGGAGCATCTCCAGTGGCTTAAACGCGTGTTTGACCGAATTACGGGAGCCGGTCTCGTGATAAACCCGGATAAATGCGCTTTTTGCTGCCCGGAGGTGAAATACCTTGGGTTTGTCGTGAATCGGCATGGATTGCAGGTCGATCCGGAAAAGACCAAGCCGATTCGCGAATATCCAGTTCCAACCTGTCTCAAGCCGTTGCGTCGTTTCCTCGGTATGGCGTCGTGGTATCGCCGATTTATTTCGCATTTCGCGGAGATTGCAGCACCGCTAACGCTGCTCACCAAGAAGAAGCAACGCTGGATATGGGGCAAGGAGCAGCAAAAAGCTTTCGACACGCTTCGAGAGGCACTCGTGAGTCCACCAACGTTATCGTGTCCGGATTTCAACGCGAAGTTTACACTTCAAACGGACGCGAGCATGAGTGGTCTCGGTGCAGTGCTTACGCAAGAGCTGGATGGTGTCGAACACCCGATAGCGTATGCAAGCCGGACGTTATCTACGGCTGAACGGAATTATTCGACGACGGAGCAAGAATGTTTGGCCATTCTTTGGTCCATCAAAAAGTTCCGTGCATATTTAGAAGGCTATCGTTTCACCGTCATTACCGATCACCACAGTTTACGGTGGTTACAGAACCTAAAGGAACCAGCTGGTCGATTGGCACGATGGGCGCTACAACTAGCCCAGTACGACTTCGAAGTGCGGTATCGTAAGGGAGCACTTAACCATGTTCCCGATGCACTCTCCCGCATGTTCGAGGAAGGACCCCCTGCACCGACACAGCCGCCCGACTTGAGCTCGTTGGTTCTCGTCTCGGGGTTGATCGGGGGAACGGAGGTGGATCGTGAGCCAATAACAGCCTCGGTGGATCGGTGGTACGCTCAGAAAATTCAGCAAGTACAATCTGCTCCTGCTCGATTCCCACAATGGAAGGTCATTGAAAACCGACTTTACGTTCTTCGAAGAACCAAACGTCGCGTGCTACCGGAAGGTGACACTTCGGAATGGAAGCTTGTGGTTCCGCGTCCGGCGAGAGCGGAGGTGCTTCACGAGAATCACAATACGCCACAAGCTGGCCACCTAGGTATCGACAAAACCTATCAGCGCATATTTTCGTCTTATTTTTGGCCGGGTATGATGCGAGATGTCATGCGTCACGTTAGACACTGTGGAGTGTGCCAGCGAGCCAAGGTCGAACAGCTACCGCCTATGGGGATGATGGGACGAAGGATTGTAGAGGAGCCATGGAGTGTGGTCGCCGCCGACATCATGGGACCGTTCCCTCGCAGTCATAGTGGTTTTGTCTATGTCCTCGTCATCCAGGACCTATTTACCAAATGGATCGAGTGTTGTGCGTTGCGGAAGGCCAATGGAAAGAAGATCGGGGAAGCTCTCGAAGAGCTGGTGTTTTCACGGTGGGGAACACCGCAAGTTCTACTCACCGACAACGGCACGGAATTCGCCAACACTCATCTGAACGCTTTGGTGGCCGCTCGGGGCATACACTATTCGCATACGCCACCATACCATCCTCAGGCGAACCCGGTGGAACGTGTGAATCGCGTATTAAAAACCATGATGGTATCGTTCATCGAAACCGATCACCGCGCGTGGGATGAACACCTCGCGGAATTCCGATTTGCGTTTAACACTGCGTTTCACTCGTCGATTAATAACACTCCTGCGTATTTAAATTTCGGTCGCGAGCCTAAGCCGCACAATTTTTATCGTCGTCGCGAGGAGGGAGAAGTAGAGATCTTGCCACTACCGGTCGAAGAGTGGTCTGGGCGGATGCGTGATTTGCAGGCCGTACGGGAACGCGTTACGCATGATCTCGAGGAGGCATATCAACGCCAGGCCGCGCAGTATAATAAACACCATCGCGACGTCTCGTTTAAGACGGGAGATCTCGTATTGAAACGACAGCGCATCTTGTCGTCCGCGGCACAAAATATCGCCGCGAAACTCGGGAAACGTTTTCACGGACCGTTTCGCATTTTAAGAATACTCTCTCCCGTGGTATATGAGGTGGAGGATCCCGAGACGGGAAAGCGTTCGGTCGTCGCCATAGAGGACTTACGTCATTATTTGCCTCCCGTACAGGTTATCGAGGATTCGGGAAAGGATGCCGGTTAGGAATAAAAAGTTTTAGCCTCCAATTTGGTCGTTTGGGTTTTTTTTTTGAGGTTCCTTTTCTTTTCCCTCCTTGATTGGTCCCCTGTCCGTGAATGGAAGAGGTAAGGAGTTGCGGGTGTGGGAAAAAGGTAATTGTTGGTTTTATTTGGTTGGTGGAGGGATGCATGCTGGTTGTCGAAAATTTTGAGGGGTATTCACCGTGTCTGATGGCCGCGTACGGAAAACGTGGTCGAGATACCGCAAGTGCAGGAAAGTCTCCCGGACGGTACCACGGTCTTATACGGCCGGGTCGGCCTTCCAATAGGGGGGGAGGAGTTGTGACGGGGTTTTTTAGTCCACGTCACAAAAGAGCACAATTTCAGGCTCTCGCATCGATCGGCGCGAGAAACGACGCTCTTTCTCCCGAGACGAGTCCCTGCGAGGCGATCAGACACGGTCATTGGCAAATATTCTTTATGAATGATTTATTATTAATTTTCTCGTTATTTTATTTTATTTTTCGGCACGAATATTCTCCCGAGCGAGCGACGGTTGTCGCTAACTGCTACGTCACGAGGTTCGAGAGCGGCAGGGTCAGTTTCATGCTATCGTCGTTGCAACGGTCGACGAGAGACGCTCGCTCCTCTACTACGATCCACGGCGAACTCTATGACTCGCTATCGACCATGGAAATTGAACGAGACTCGGTTCGCAGCTTCAGATTTCCGTCGTA
>CAXAOA010000044.1:65000-175000 GCA_963970395.1 Ephialtes manifestator | reverse complement strand
TTGTTGCAGTGATGTAATACTGGATTTTTCAGAACTAGAATATGGACACCTTCATGAACAGTGGGTTTGGCGCGCGTATGAGAAAAACCGTAAACAAAATCGCCAACCTGTCGAAAAACTTTAGAATTCTCTAGACCTCGACAACGAATCTTCGAAATCTCCAGAATTCTCTAGACCTCGATAGAGCCTCTCGAAAATCTCCAGAATTCTCCAAAACTCTATGAAAAATCACCAAGGTCTAGACGTGTCCAAAAGATGCAAAAAAAATCTCTATGGGCCATTAAAATCTCTAGATCTAGCGATAAAATCACCAAATTGGCAACACTGCTACAGTTTACCGGCAAGTTTCGAGAATTTTCGCTGTGCGATAGAATCTCGCGACGAGTTACCATCTCTGGAGGCGTTGAAAATTAAGATTTTCGAGGAAAACGACGCTCGAAAAGAGAAAAACAAGGAAACTGTACCGAATGCTATGGTTGCTGAAAGGAATTTCAAGAAATTCTCTGAGTTTTCAATTCAAGTGCAATCGTTGCAAGAAAAAAGGACATAAAGCAGCTCAATGCTATGCAAAATTGGACTTTCCTCAACAGAAGTCAGCGATCGTAGAGGAAGTTGGATTTTTGATTACCGAAGAATTTACGACAACGGCAACAGCATTTAGAGCTGAGAATGTTTCTCAGAATAGCAAATGGTGTCTAGATAGTGGGTGCACATCGCACATGTGTCACACTGGAGAGAAATTTGAAACGATAGTGAAATCGGAATATCCAACACTAAATCTAGCGAGCAACACGTCAGCTGTGATTCAAGGAAAAGGAACCGTGAAACTATTAATCAGTGACGGTGAAAAAGAAAAAAGTCGCGGTCTTAGACAATACATTGCACGTACCTGATTTACGTACCGATCTAATTTCAGTTGGGAAAATAACTGATAAAGATCGTCAAAATTGAAGGTATGGCACCAGCGCTTTGGACATTTAAACGAGAAAAGTCTTAAGGAAATCGTGAAGTCAAACGCTGTTCAGGGCGTCGATTTGGGAAAGGATGAAACTATGCATTTGTGTACAACGTGCTTACGTGGTAAATTAACACGCATTCCTATGCCCAAATCATCGACTAGAGTCTTATAACCTCTGGAGATAATTCATACGGACGTATGTGGTCCAATGCGGACAGAATCCATGAGCGGTGCAAAATATTTCATAACCTGCATCGACGATAGCACTCGATGGTGCGAGATAAGGTTCCTCAAGAAGAAAAGCGAAGTTTTAAATGTGTTTAAAGAATATAAGGTAATGGTGGAAAATTTTCTCGGAAAACGCATTAAGTTCTTACAGTCCGACAATGGAAAAGAATTCTGTGAATTCGAGGAATATTTGAGACAATGCGGAATACGAAGAAGACTCACGGTACCATACACTCCAGAGCAAAACGGTGTCGCCGAGAGGAAAAATCGGACAATCAAAGAAATGGCAAGATGCATGTTAATTGACTCTGGACTTTCCCCGTCGTTTTGGGCCGAAGCAGTTGCCTGTGCTAATCATGTTCGGAATCGATGCACATCTCGATGTCTGGATGGCAAAACGCCGCACGAACTCTGGATTGGAAAACGTCCAACAGTCCGTTATTTTCAAGCATTTGGTTGCAAGGCTTATGTACTTGACAAAACTCCGAATAAGGGGAAGTTTGAGCCGCACTCACGAGAAGGTATTTTCGTCGGTTATTCCAACGAGTCGAAAGCCTTTAGAGTATGGATACCGAGTGAGCGAAAAATCGTTGCAACACGAGACGTTAAATTTATTAACGAGTTTCCAACGGAAGGAAATTCGAAGAATTCCGTGTAGAGGATTTAAACGATAGAAAATCGTTAGACGAAAATAGTGTCGTCGAAATTGGTTTCCAACCACTCAGGAATAACGTGGAGAACAACGAACAAAGGGAAGTCAACGTTCATCACAATCGACTAGAAACTGAAGAATGATCGGACGAAGATTACGAAGAAAATATAGTGGAAATGCGGGAAGAAAACGACAGAACAGTGGCTGGGCAGGTGGAATCAAAAAGAGGACCTGGAAGACCTCGTATTGTTCGAAACGGATCTCGAGGACGACCCAGAAAAATATATCATTATGTCGACGCTTCAGATGATATACATAATGAGTACGCGGGTGTAGCTGAAATATCTGTAAAGCAGGCACTGTCCGGACCCGATACGGAAGAATGGCAGATTGCGATACAAAACGAATTTGAATCTCTCATAAAAAAGGGAACTTGGATGTTAGTACCACGTCCAGAGAATCATACTGTCATCGGTTGTCGAATGATATTGCGCAACAAATACAATCAAGACGGAACGTTGGAAAGGCGAAAAGCTCGTTTGGTTGCAAAAGGGTTCACCCAACGTTTTGGAATAGATTTCCATGACACTTTTGCTCCAGTGGCACGGCTAAGTTCCATTCGAACGATAATGGCTCTTGCCGTACAACATGACATGAAACTTGAGCAACTCGACGTTACTACAGCATATTTAAATGGCGAAGTCGAAGAGGATATTTTCATGGAAATTCCCGAGATGATGGAAAATATGTTGGTGAGAATTACAGAGAAAAACGAAAAGAAAGATTCCCTCAGTGCCAAATCACGGAAGATGCTAAGCGATTTACGAGGTGGAAGAAAAGTCTGTCTTCTACAAAAATCATTGTACTGTTACGGCACAGATCCGTTTTTCCCGAAAATTCACTCTAGGCAAAGGAGAGTGAGGCTCTCCCTGTTACGCTAGATTACAGGTGAATTAAAAGGGCGGATGGGTGTTATGGCCTTGTTTAGAGCCTACCCTCTCGGGCAAAAGCTCGGGAAAAGGCCTAAGGGTGTTTCTTCGACTTTGATAAAAAACGGAAAACTGACTTACCGGTACTGCTGTAAAGGCCGATGGGTGGATGTAAAAACGATGGTCGGGTAGCTGGAACCGATGGTGCGACGTCAAAGGTGACGGGAAGTTTCAGCGTGAACGGCAGCAGGAGTCGGTTGTAGGGTGATCGTTGAGTGCAGTAATTAATTAAAGGCACAACACTTGATATTTTTTTCTTTAAACACTGCGGTTTATTTTGAAACAAAAACTGAACGGAATACAAGAGCACACAGGTGGTCACTGAATCTTACACTTCAAATTGGCTAAAATTCACTAATGACCGGGGAACGACGGACTTGAACTATTAACTCACGCGGCTATGACCAAAATTTCAAAGTTCGACTACCACAAAGGTTCGGGTAACCAGTGTGACTCTGAGCGGCGAATTAAAACTACTGCGCAAAAAACTGTAGACCGGGACTGACGCGGCGCGTCAAGGGCTACATCTTATATAGACATCTGAAGATATACAAATGATAACCCCTGAGAGGGGGCACCCACTAAAGTTCATTCAGTCGTCCCCACCATGCCTTTTGTCTTAGAGCTAGCTTATTAACACTATAGTCTCAATATTAATAATTAACAATTATCGATTATGCATAAATTATTCGATCTATGGTAAATAATTCAAATCTCATTTGCATAAAACTCCTGAATTTTACAAAGGCAACGATTTGTTAATTGACAATTAATAATTATTGAAGACGATAAACAATAAATTATATATTTTCAAAGATAATGATTTCGATCTCGACAAACTTAAAAATGCGGATTTACTTTTGTAAATTAACAAACTTCATTTATTAATTTAGAGAAATCTCGATCTTTGAAATAATTGAAATAATTAATTAACAATATCCTGAAGCTAATGGAATAAACCTTAAATTTAACCAACAACTATAATATGAATGTTCATATAATTATGTGAAGATATATATATATGTATCTTAAACAATTATTATTTAAATCCTATTGTTCCTAAACCATAGGAGTCATCAAGGGGACGTCGGGGTGTCCACAGGCGGAGGGAGGAGAGTTCCTATAGCCCCATCGCCTTCCCTCTGCTGCTTGTAGGCCTATGATGCTGTCCTCCTTGCGCTCCCGCCTTTCGTAGCTTCCTTGTTCTTCATTTTCTTCTTACACACGCGCTATGGAGTGCCTTCGCTGTAGCGTGGACCTTGGCTAGCTATGGCGCTCGCTCCTCTTCTTACGCACGCGATGAGGTGCCCTCGCGGTAGCGTTGTTCGTTATAGGCTGCAGCGCTCCATCCTTCTCCCGCACACGCACTGTGGAGTCGATTCGGTATAACGTTCTCGTTCTCCTTAGGCTGTCCCGTTCTGCTATGTCCATCTTCTCCTAGCCCACTGCAATCTTGATACACCTTCCTCTTTTTGCACTGCGTTGGTATGGTCATTCCCGAGAAGTTTGGCTCCGCCGAATGGTGATCTCACTGGTCGCGTCGGCATATACAATCGTCGCTGGTTTATTAATTTTTATCCGGCGACCGATGACATAGGTTTAGTTATAATCAACAGCGTTCGTTTGCAACACAACACTTTCTTCCTCGGATTGTTTACGGTAGAAGACGAACTGTGCGCACCGGAGTTGGCACCACCAAAAAAAAACAAGTCAACGGACGAGGTCTTTCGCGGGATTGACAATCCATCCTTTGTCTTTGATCTCATGTACCTATCTTATTTAAAACATCCGATGCCCACGTGTGACTCCCAACTCCGCACTGCAAAAGCTATGGCTCTCAGGTTTACCGACTCTTCAGCAAAGAAAAACGCAGACATCTAGGCGGCTTTAACTGCAGGGACCTCTTAGTGTTTAGGGTCTTTCTGTGAGCACCTCGGCGTTACAGCTCGAAGTCGCTCTGCCTTTTGCACGAGGCTAGGGTCAGATTACTCTGCGTCCGGTGATCCTAATTTAAATAAACAACAAGAGATATTCCTCGGTTGATTAAACAATGATATAAGTCGATATTCTAGACGCGTGAGCTCCGACCCGCGTGACTGGAGAGCCCACCCGGCCACGTGTAAAGTGCTCATAGACACTCAACTACGCGAGGCGGGCATAATGGACCTCCAGGTTTTTCGAACGTTCGCCATGCATCCCTGTTTGCCTGCTCCAGAGTCTTTACGTGAATTTTTCCAATGGTACAGGACCCGAAAGTTACGAGACGTAACAGTACGGTCTACGACAATCCGGAAGGCAATGGCATCTCAAACTCGATGAAAAATTACGGAAGATAGGTTTGAAACCTTCAAACGCGGATCATTGTATATACTGGATCAAACGAGGGGAAGTATTGATGCTTGTCACAATTTACGTGGATGACATTTTAAACGCATGACAGAAGACGGACCTCATCACGAGACTCAAGAAAGATCTGATGCAAGAATTTGAGATGAAAGATATTGGAGCAGCTCACTATTTTCTCGGGATAGAATTCTCTCAAAGCAAGAATGAAATCAAAATGTCGCAAAAAGGATATATCGAAGATGTGTTGAAACGTTCCGGCATGGAAAACTCGAAGCCAGTGACAACTCCGTTTGATCCCAGCATAAAACTTACAAAAGATGACCCTAACGAAGAAGAGAACATCGAGAAGGTACCTTACAGGGAACTCATCGGAGCTTTAATGTATCTCGCCGTAGCTACACGCCCCGATATTTCATATGCAGTACGCTCTCTTAGTCAATTCAATGACTGCTATAATATGGATCACTGGAAAGCTGCAAAAAGGGTACTTCGCTATCTAAAGGGGTAGGACGATCTCGGAATCGTATTTAGAAAGGATAGTCGGAATTTGAGAGGTTTTGTAGACGCTGATTGGGGGGCCTGCCAAATCGATAGAAGATCCTATACTGGATATGCGTTTATTCTAAGCGGTGCAGCAATTAGTTGGGAAGCTCGCAAACAGCGCACTATGGCATTGTCAACAACGGAAGCTGAGTATATGGGACTCTCGGAAGCAAAAAAAGAAGCTGTATATCTTAGCAATTTCCTGAAAGAATTGGGTTTCGAAAAACTATCAAAGGTCTCATTGTACAACGACAATCAGGGAGCCTTAAAATTGGCCGAAAATCCAATCTTTCATTCTCGCACAAAACATATCGATATTCGGCATCACTTCGTTCGGGACACCTTGAAAAATAATCAAATCGAGATTAAATATGTATCAACTGACGACATGACTGCTGATATTCTAACCAAAGGGTTACCAAGACTGAAACACCAAAAATGCTGCAAACAACTCGGGATTGGATGTATTAACTAATTTGAGAAAAGAGCGTTTGTCTCGAGGGGAAGTGTTGGAGCTATAGTTTGGCGATACGCATGCTCGTTGCTTAAAACAAGCGAAGTTTATTTATAGCTGATTCTTTTATGTTAATTGCAAAATATCATCTGTCCGAGTACGTCGCTAATAAAAATTGTCTTGATAAAAGTGTTTTATTATTAAAGAATATATCGTGCTCTGCCTAAAGATTCAAGAGTTCAACATATATATATATATATATATACAGTGAGGTTCAGGTGAAACTAGACATCCAGCGAAGCGCGCGCTTGGGAACTCTCAAATCTTATTGGCTGCGGCCTTTCACCGGAAGTGCTACTCAACGCAGCGGCTCCTACGTCCTCGTGTGGCGTTGGAGGGGGCTGGAGAGTGGCATGGTAGGGAGATAGGGACGCTGCAAAGATGCGTCTTCGCGCGTCATCAGAAAAAAAAAGTATCCTGGCACCTATGGTATACCCATTTTCCGAGTATCCAGATTATGTTCTCCAAGATATATTGAACTACACTGAAAAAAATGTCATTGATTCAATAAATCCATCGTTTGCCCTCTTTCTTTTAGTACTTCTGTAAAATGTCATCAATTGAAACTGGTCGCATTACAACTGATGGCTCTACATTTGCACAAAATTGAGTTTTGTACTTACTTCGTGCGTGAGACAAAAATACAGCATACTGAGTGATAAAAGTCCTTTGTTATACTTGGCTAGGCACAACCCTTTCATTAATAAACAAGTCGATGTAGTGGCGGTGCAAGTCCTGCACAATTTTTTTTTAAGCTTTGCTTCAACAAGAATGCTAAAGGGGTCTTTTACGAATGAGAATACAAAGAAACGAAATAAACGAGATAAAACAAAACAACCTATTAATTGGATTAGTTAAACAACAATAGTTTTGTCAGTGCGCCATCGATTTCACTACATTCCTAGCATCGTGTTTAGAGAAAAACGCCCTGTAGTATTTTTCGCTAGAAGCAACAGTTTTGAAAATAAATACGTTCAAATCGGAGACGACAACGCTTCCACAAGGATTACTTCAAAAGTTTTGCACCTACAACAAAGTTCAACAAGACATTTTCTACTGTAAACAATGCAATGAATCACAAGAAAAAGTTGAAAGTCAATAACTTGTTAATTGCATTAGTTACAAAACAATTCGGTGCTTAAAAATAGTCATTTTTTCGGGTGATTTTTTTAAAATAGAAAAGCTAATACTGCTTTTCTATCATCGATTTCAACGTGTTTTATTTAAAAACTATTGCTTCTAGCGAAAAAACATAACAATATTTTCCGCTCAAAACGATGCAAGTAATGCATTGTTGCGCCCCGCATTTTAAAAGGAAATTGTTCGGTCAATGACCGAACAAGTTCAATGCACGATTGAGCAATCGCGCGATTTCGAAAGAGCGCGCGACATCGCGCGCGGAAGCGGTATCGTTCGATGCGAAAATTAACACGGAAGTATTAAATGCTGTGACGTATTTTTCGTGAGCATAATCGGTAACAAATAAAATCAAATTTTATTCCGGAACTGCATCACGATACGGTCACCTTCGGCCGTCCACCAGTGTTGCCAATTTGGTGATTTTGTCGCTAGATCTAGAGATTTTAATGGCCCATAGAGATTTTATTTGCATCTTTTGGACACGTCTAGACCTTGGTGATTTTTCATAGAGTTTTGGAGAATTCTGGAGATTTTCGAGAGGCTCTATCGAGGTCTAGAGAATTCTGGAGATTTCGAAGATTCGTTGTCGAGGTCTAGAGAATTCTAAAGTTTTTCGACAGGTTGGCGATTTTGTTTACGGTTTTTCTCATACGCGCGCCAAACCCACTGTTCATGAAGGTGTCCATATTCTAGTTCTGAAAAATCCAGTATTACATCACTGCAACAATAACAGTAAGCGATATTAATAAAAAACGGAAACAAAGACGAAGACAAAAAGTCGAAAGAAGCCTTCCTGGAGCTTTTTCTGCAGTTTTACCGTGAATAAAAAAATTGATATTGAACATTAATCCCGATGTCCATTAAAAAAATCTGGGTCAATACTAAATATGTCCTCGGTTGGTTTTTCTGGTGAAAAAATGGAGATTTCTGGTTGATTTGGAATTGGAGATTTCTGGAGATTTCCACAGGTGAGAACCAAGATTTATCATATCGACGAGTTAGCAACACAGCCGTCCACTCTCGTTCGCGCATCCGCAAACCCGGTGGGCGCCAGTTAATTTTTATTTCACCGGTATTAACTAACCGGTATGCCCGAGGAATCGAGGTGATCAGGCTCGATACCAATAAAATCGAAAGCCCGGAGCAAAAGCTAACGATCGAGAACAAATTCAAAGAAAACGGTAGCTTAGTTAATTTTTGGGGTCGCGTAAAATTAACAAACGCAACTGGATGCGCTTGCGAGAGCGAACGGTTGCGGACATGCACGGCCGCTCAGACTGCTAGGTCGTGGTAGAGAGGGTCGAGGTTTGGCCCAGTAAATAGCTTTCAATTTTCGAGATCTCAAACAGCGGTATGCAAGCTTCGATATTCTTCGAAAAATATCCGAGAGCTAATACAATAAATTGTATTATTTAATTAATGCGGGAGCCAGCGTGAAGCATCGGAATCGGTAACGGTATCGGCGAGTTGCACGGCAACGCGCGTGTTTCCGAAACTCGACGGTAACGGCACGAATCTTCAGTGTCTCGAGATCTCTAATCGAAAATATTCGATTAAATTAATTAATACATGAGAACAACTCACCCAAAATTATTGCTGATAATTCCGGGGACGAGAACAAAATCCCAGAGGAATTACGAGAACCAGAAGTACACTAAATGCACTTTACTAAACGAGCGAGAACTATTTATTTTATTCACATGAATAAAACTATCGTAGCATGCGTATGCATAGCATACGTAGCACACGATATCACGAGAACACACTGTACTCTATAGAGTACGCGATAACTATGCCAAGACGCGCGCGCGAGCTACAGAAAAACTGTACACACGGGAGCTTTTAGTTAGACCCGAGGCACCTCGGCGGTGTCCCGAGCCAGACTGATTGTCTCCAGCAATCATCGAAAACTCGACATTATAATTCTTAATGTCTCCCAAAATCCCTTACCCGAGAGCTACTTCCCTCTCTCACTTGAATCATCTCATAACTATATCGGGATCGCACATCATGCCGGTAACATTCGAAATCTATACAGCTGTCTCCCTCGGTGCTTCGCGCGAAAATGGGACTATACTACACAATGAAATTGCACCACGATACTCAGTCCTCTGCAAAAACTAACGAATCTCCACCCGTTCTCCAGCGCAATGCACTCTCGCTATAGGGCGCCGGATTTGCACCGGTCTACAACTAACTGCAAGACTTTTGCCGGCAATTCTCATCTGTCGGGCTGGTCGTTTCGTTGAGCTCTCATCCTCGCGACAGATTTGAATATGCCGAGCGTATGCGTCATCAAAGACCACAAAACAAATCAATAAAATCGGTAACCCAGCCTCAACTTCATACTTCTCGGAAACAATCATCCTTAGCGATGATGACGATTCGAGGAGGGACAGCGACGAAAACAATGACCATATCGTCAGCAATAACCCTTGTGACCGCGATTTCAAAAAATCACGTCACAATGCATACGCACCAATTTTACGCAAATTGGTGAGTAACAGTCAGAAGTAAATTCAGTCTTAATTGATTATTCGAATCGAACGGTTGGGCTCGAGTTAGACTCACATACTTTGTATCGGGATAATTCGCGCAAAGAATTATCATATTTAATTACATTCTGAATAAATATCTTTTTACTTGAGAATCTCGTGGATTCTAATCTTTAAAGCGGAAAGATCCCTTCAATTTATCTATCCCGCCCCTAATGCGACGAACTAATCACTCGTCGACCTTTTCGGGCACAACAATTTGGTGGCAGCGGTGGGATCCACCGTAAGTGAATCCCAAGGAGGTAATTTTGGAAAAAAAACCCAGTGTCAAACCCGACCAGCAGTCGTTGGGGTAAAAGACCTGGTGCGATCACACGCAGTCGTGAATCGTTAAAGGACGTCAGTAAGGTACCACTGACAGGAAGAGCCAACCGGAGGACGGACGTCATCAAGGAAGGATCGACCACGCCAGGACGGGCGTGCCAACCGATCAGCGGGATACAACGTCGCCGCAACCAGGGACCAACGTCAAGGACAACACTACTACGTGGACGACAACCCCGAAGCTCATCACCAGCGCCATGATCCGAAAATGGTAAGTGCATGAGCCAAAACAAAAAGAGAGAAGATTTTCCTCGTTACCAAAGACAGTGCGGGAAACCTTAAAAAAAAAAAATTACTAAAATCGTGGGACTGAGCCCGCGAGCCCAGATCTCTCGTCAACAAAAATCGAGACTCTTACCTTTGAATCGAAATAAGTTTGTAGCAACTTACGCAGATTCAAGGTATTAATTCGCGAAAGGCAGGAGGCCAGGTTATAGCCAACCACTGTCCAACATATCTAAAACTTAAAAAAAAAAAACAAAAAAAAAATAAGTGACTAATTACTGTAAAATCGCGAAAAAACTTGCGGAATACATGCCAGACGATCAGGAAGGACGGCAGTTGCGAAGGGCTCATTCGCATGAGACAACCCTGCCAGGACAAGAGGTCGAAGCGGTAATTGGAGTAGAAGCCGCCATCGGGGATATCACCCTTCGAACTGGGGACGCCCTGCGGCATCTATCACCGTCAAAGGGACTACCTGAGGAGAAATTCTCTGTCAAAAGGGTTCGGCTTAAATACCAGAAGAGGCACCTCCTTCAATAGGGCAGGCTCAATGGCCAGCAAGGACGGCAAAGGAGAAGGGGCAAAGGCCCTAACAACCCCGGAAGTGGACGGGGAAATCGACGCCCTACTCAGGGCCAGTGGCTTGAGTGAGCAAAAAGGAGCCTTAGCAAGAGCAAGGGAGAATGCGCCAGGCCTCCGCACCGGGGCCAGGCCAAAAGAGGTCCCGTATCACAGTCCGGAGAGGACACCGGAGGATCGCGGGGTCAGGCATCGGCAGTATCCGGAAGGAACGCCAGAAATAGATGACAGTATTTTTTCACGATTAATTTTAATTGTAAAAAAAAAAAATTGGTCGCTCTGGTTGCTTCATCAATTCTTAATGATTTGGTGAAGCAATTAGAGCGAACTAAAAATTAATTCAGGGATTCGAAATGACGTTCCTATATATAGGATCGTCGATAACATCAGAATCTTCGACACCGATGTCTCAGACCCGAGAACGATGTCAAAAATTCCATCCATAAAAAGGCCGAAAAATCGACGAAGCTTATTAAAATAATGTATATAGACGGCCAAAGCCAAACAACAAAGCCAAGTTTTAGATCTGTCGTTAAACTATAAAAGGAATCGTGAATTAATGTCGCCAGAGCTACGGTGGTGTAATTGGTAACGCATCGGACTAGTGATCCGAGGTTCCCGGTTCAAACCCGGGCTGTGGCGATATTTTTTCACGATTAATTTTAATTGTAAAAAAAAAAAAAAATTGGTCGCTCTGGTTGCTTCATCAATTCTTAATGATTTGGTGAAGCAATTAGAGCGAACTAAAAATTAATTCAGGGATTCGAAATGACGTTCCTATATATAGGATCGTCGATAACATCAGAATCTTCGACACCGATGTCTCAGACCCGAGAACGATGTCAAAAATTCCATCCATAAAAAGGCCGAAAAATCGACGAAGCTTATTAAAATAGTGTATATAGACGGCCAAAGCCAAACAACAAAGCCAAGTTTTAGATCTGTCGTTAAACTATAAAAGGAATCGTGAATTAATGTCGCCAGAGCTACGGTGGTGTAATTGGTAACGCATCGGACTAGTGATCCGAGGTTCCCGGTTCAAACCCGGGCTGTGGCGATATTTTTTCACGATTAATTTTAATTGTAAAAAAAAAAAATTGGTCGCTCTGGTTGCTTCATCAATTCTTAATGATTTGGTGAAGCAATTAGAGCGAACTAAAAATTAATTCAGGGATTCGAAATGACGTTCCTATATATAGGATCGTCGATAACATCGGAATCTTCGACACCGATGTCTCAGACCCGAGAACGATGTCAAAAATTCCATCCATAAAAAGGCCGAAAAATCGACGAAGCTTATTAAAATAATAAATAATAGATGACAGCGACTACGAGCTGCCCCCACCGCTCCGGAAGGGAGTTAGAATAAACTCCGGCAGGGAACCGTTTGGAGGGCGTGACAGGGGGAACAATCAGTCAGCAAGGGACCACGAACCCGAGAACCCGCACGACATGACAGAGGCCCTCCAGGCACAGACAGAAGAGCTCCATACTCACCTGAGTCTGATAAGCTCGCTGCAGGCCCGGGTGAACCAGCTCACGAAGAGGATAAGCGAGCAAAACGGAGGGCGGAGGAGTACCCGGCCATCGGTAACATCCAGGAATCCGGCTGGGGGCCTTCCAATAGGCTATGGAGGGCCATTCGGGGAAGGACCTCCCGGAAGCCCACCAGGAGGCCCTACGGGACCGTTCGGAGGAGGGCCGCCAAGGGATTCGTCCGGGTACCCGTATCGGAACCCTTCAGGGGGTGGACCCGGAGGGGATCCGCCCGGCGAACCACCAGGAGGACGATTCTCCGGCAGGAACAGCCGAGGTCCGAGGCGCCTCGACCTCAGCCTCGCCCTAAAAAATATAAAGAATTTCGACGGCAGCGATGCAAGGGAATTGGATGGATTTATTCGGTCCTGTGAGGTCGTGTTTGGGAGAATAGCAGAAGAGGATTACGACCTTCTACTGAAGCTTGTGCTCAGCAGCAAAATCAGCGGTCGAGCCACTCGGGAACTGAGGTACAAAACCATACTCACCGTGGAACAATTAAAGGTCGAGCTGGATGCCCTCTACGGGCAGCGGAAATCGTTATCAGCACTCCAGATGGAACTGAGTTCTTTGCGGCAAGGACCCGGGGAGGATGTAGCCGCGTGCGCGGCCAGGACGGAAAAAGTTACCGTCGAAATTGTGGAAAAGCTGTGTGAATCAATAGTATACGAGAGGGACGCTCGTACAGTGGAAGCCGTCACCCGAAGAACGGCTCAGGCGAATTTTGAGAACGGCCTGCACGGGCAGGTACAGATACTCGTTCGATCCCGAAATTACGCCACGCTCCATGACTCGATAGCCGGGGCCATAGAGATTTCCCATATGGTCCAACCGAAGGGAGGAGCACGCGGAGGATACCGCAACAACAACAGCAGCGGCAACAGCAATAATAATCGTACCAGAAGGTCTATAACAGGGCAGATCAGAGGGAAAAGCTGTTATTATTGTGGGAACATAGGGCATATTGCTATGGACTGTACGCGTAAATCGGGTCGCGTGAGTCTACCTGCACCTAGCCCTAATAAAAAATAAATCAGCTGGAAATAGTGTGCACCTTTTGCAAAATAAAGGATCACACCTGGAAGGAATGCAGGAAGAGATTACAGCAGAAGAAAGAAGGAGGTCAAGGATCTGTTCAGCAGCACAACGTAAACAGTAGTAAGCAGCAGGGAAATGATAAGCGGCCGGCAGTCTGCATGGCCGCAAAGAATAGCCTTCCCTCTACCACTACTAATGCTGTTACCCGTACGCTGGGTATGGTGCAGATCAACGCAGTCACCATCACACGTGAAGAAAGGCAAATGAACGAGGAAGTGACTGATAAGCGCGTGGAATCCATGATCGCCGCCACTCGTAGTACTACGGGTACTATTACTACTACTACTACTGCTACTAGCCGGCGTACGTTGGGCAGCGTACCGCTCACTGGGACCCGTGAAACCCGAGCTGGCGATAAGGAGCCGCTCTACGTGCTCGAGGTAACCGTGCCAACGAAGAGCACAACAGCTAGTGATGTTGACTTGGCTAGTCCCACAGCTGTACGGGGGGTACTGACCCTCAAGGTGGACACGGGAGCACAGTGCAGCCTTATAAAATACAGCTGCATAAAATCGGATGCCTTTGTCGAGGATACAAATATTGAGCTCCAGAGTGCCGAGGGCAGCAAATTCTACCCGATGTGCAGGGTCGAATTAACCATCGAAACACCTGAGATAGCGCTCAAGCATTGGTTCTATGTGGTACGGGATGATATACCCATAACAGGGAATGGTCTGTTGGGTATGGAGTTTATAAAATTGCACCACGCGGACATTCTAGGACGGGAAATCTTCAAACTGTATGGGCACACCATGCCCCTGGTGGATGGGAATTCGAAAATCGTGCTTGCCCAACGTGCCGACACCATCGCATATGTAGCAACCACGAGTAAGCACGGAGGAATAATTCCGCGAAAGGAAATAGGCAAAGGAATAATAATGGGTGCATGCTATACACCACCACAGGGAAATAGTTGCGTCGTGAGCCTCATGAACACTACCGAAGAGGTGGTAGTGGTAGAGCGCCAGACGGTGACACTCGAGCCGGCCGAGATAGCAGAGGCCGGGCACGGCACTCACACCAACGCGCTGTATGTGAGTGCGGTGAGAGAGGAAAGGGGGGCCCAGCGTCTTCAACGCTTGGAGCAAGAGCTCCACGTGAGTCACCTCAACAGCGAGGAACGGGGAGCGTTGCTACAGCTCGTTGCAAAATATGAGGACATCTTCCATTTAAAGGGAGACAAATTATCCTGTACGCATATAATGGAACACCGAATTCCCCTCGAAGAGGGGATGTTACCGACCAAATTGCACCCTTATAGACTACCGGAAGCACACAAAAAGGAAGTTGAGCGACAAACCAACGAGATGCTGGAATATGGAGTAATTCAACCAAGCAGGAGCCAATGGAATGCACCTCTACTTGTAGTGGCCAAAAAACCAGACGCATCGGGGAAAAAACGGATGCGCGTAGTGGTGGACTTCCGAAAATTAAATGAGGTCACAGTAGGGGATTCGTACCCACTGCCCAATATTACGGAAATATTGGATCAGTTGGGAAAAGCTCAATATTTTTCCACTCTAGATCTCGCTTCCGGATTTCATCAAATCCCGATGGCGCCAGAAGATAAGGAAAAAACAGCTTTTTCGACCCCTCAAGGACATTTTGAATACAACCGGATGCCATTCGGTCTGAAAAATGCACCTCCTACTTTCCAGAGGTTGATGAATTCTGTGCTAGCCGATGTACAAGGGGTAAAATGTTATATTTACCTCGATGACATCGTGGTTTATGGGAAAAATCTGCGAGAGCATAACGAAAGGCTGGAGGAAGTATTTCAACTACTGCGAAAAGCCAGATTGTCAGTGCAACCCGGGAAATGCCAATTTCTACGGAAGGAAACGCATTATTTGGGTCACATAATTTCGGAGGAAGGAGTACGGGCCGATCCGGAAAAACTCGAGCCGTAAGGGAGTATCCTGCTCCAAAACCGTTAAACAAGTACAATCGCTTTTCGGATTAGCTGAACCGTTAACTGAACTCGTGAAGAAAGATACGAAGTTCGAATAGACCGCAGTGCGGGATGCTGCTTTCGAGGAATTAAAGGAGGCATTAACAACAGCACCCATTCTACAATACCCGGACTTCGCGAAGCAATTCCTGGTAACGACCGACGCCTCAGATAAGGCCATCGGTGCGATACTCTCACAAGGCAAGGTCGGGGAAGACCTACCCATATGCTACGCGAGCCGCACACTCTCAAAGGCAGAGGTGAATTACACCATCACGGAGAAAGAGCTGCTCGCTATAGTTTGGGCGATTGCGCAATTTCGCCCTTATATCTACGGCACACGTTTCAAGGTGATAACCGATCACCAACCTCTTTACGTGGTTATTTGGGGTAATAAACCCAGGTTCACGATTAATGAGGTGGAGGATCAAGTTATCGGAACATGAATTCGAGGTCGAATATAAGGCGGGGAAAAGAAATACTAATGCCGACGCTTTAAGCCGCATTTTTGTGGCAACTAGGGCGTAAATGCGAGGGAGAAACGCGGAAAAGCCTGACGCCGTGGGAAGGAGAGAGGCAGCGCGAGAGCACACCAACGGGAGCAAGGAGGATGCGGTGCTAGCCCCGAGCGACGTGGGGGAGAGAGTGAAGGGGCGAGTGGCGGAATGCCTGAGTGGGAGCAGGACAGAGAATATCGAGGAGCCGTCGCTCCGCGGCACACACACGCCCACTAACACACCCAAGTTGTGTGGATGGGGCGCGTGTGGTGCGGACAGCCACACAAAGAGGAGAGCTGATAAGACGGAGAGCGCTAAGAAGGACAGCGCTCACCCGTTGACCGTGCGGAGCGCGGCAAGGGGGGCTGCTGCCAGGCAGCGCATGGAGTCGAGGAAGGAGACAGAGAGACCGTACGTGCTGGGGAGCGAGAAGGACCCTGTTAAGGCCCTACCGCCCGCCAATAGGACGAAAGAAGTGGTCCGCGCGAACTGCGGGCTTTCAGGCGGGCCTGGGGAAGTGGAGAGCGGGGAAGAAGGCAGCATAGCCTATTCCTCCGGGGAGGACGAAGACACTATGATAAAAAACAAGCGTCACTGCAGCAGTAGCGTAACCGGTTCTTCGCCGGAGGAACGAGAAAAAATATTAAGGGAATATCATGATGCCCCTCTGGGGGGGGGGGGGGGGCACCAGGGTATAAAAAGGACCCTGAAACGTATCCGGACCAAGTATGAATGGCCGAGCATGAAAAAGGACATAGAGAATCATATCACAGCTTGCGAGAAATGTGAGAAGAACAAGCTAAGGGGTAAAGGGAGGGTGCCAATGGTTATCACCGACACCCCCGAAAGGGCATTCGAAAAGGTAGCAGTGGACATCGTAGGACCGCTACCTGTAACATCATCTGGAAATAAAAATATACTCACCTTCCAGGATGCCCTTACGAAATACAGTGCAGCGGTGGCAATTCCGAACCAGGAAGCGCACACCGTTGCGAAGGCCCTAGTCGAAGAAATAATTTGACGATATGGAACTCCCGAGGTAATTGTATCGGATCGGGGAACCAACTTTTTAAGCTCCACATTCAAGGAAGCTTGCAAGTTATTGCGTATTAGGAAAATTCAGACAACCGCGTACCATCCTGAGAGCAATGGGGCCCTGGAAAGGTCCCATCGAACTTTGGCAGAGTATTTAAAGAATTTTATTGATGAAGATCAAAATAACTGGGATGAGTGGTTACCGTACGCTATGTTTACGTACAACACCACCCCACACACAGCCACGGGAATGTCTCCTTACGCAATAGTGTATGGACGCGAGGCTGAGCTGCCCACTGCAGTGAAACAGGAGCCGCGGCCCACATACACACACGCAGAATACGCCAGCGAGCTGCGAGAAAGGCTACGGGCCCCGTGGGCAGTAGCCAGGCGTAATCTGAGCAATGCCAAGAAGAGAGCGAAGCAAGATTATGATGCCAAAGCGAGACAGCAAGAGTATCGCGTTGGCGACCATGTACTACTACATGACGACACCGTACGACGGGGACGCTCGGCTAAGCTCACACCATCATGGACAGGGCCGCACACCATCATAGCGGTACATAGCCTCGTCACCTACACCATCAAAAAAGGAAGACAAACCGCAACGGTGCATGTGAACCGCCTGCGGTCGTTCGTCGAGTATTAACGTGGTGTAGGTGAATGACAGCGCACCCATACCACTCTGGGAGCGTTACGGGCAGCGAGGCGGACTATCACACATACAGTGTGTGAGTATTAGTGCCGTACTGCTCTGCGAGCAGTACGAGCTATGAGTATGTATATTTCTTTTTGTCTTACTGCATGCAACGGCCACTACGACCATCCCCATGCATCTAAGAAGGAAGAGAAGATAGGAAGAAACGGAGGAAAGAGGAGAAGAAAAAGAGCACGGATGTGCCAGGAGAGAGAGGCGGCCCCATGCTAGGCTGAAAAGAAAGAGAGATAGAGAAACGTGCTATTAGGCCTTATCGCATGGTGCTGACGCAAGGGGCGTCCTCATGCTTCTAAAAATCCTAAAATTAACTAATAACAAGAAGAGAAAAAACTTGTATATATAAAATATATACATCTATATGTATATTAATGAGAAAGGGGAAGGAGGGGTCATCCGCTATGTATATCGCGGGCGGAACTTATGTGCTGATCAAAACGCAGAAGGCGAATTAAATTTTTGTGATACATTTATTGTAGAGAGGGGATAATCCCCTCCCTACTAACCTCAAAAATACAAAGTAAAACGGAAAATATTATAAATTTAGTCCCCCGCAGCGGGGGCAGAACGCCGGACGGCCCACTCCAAAAAGCCGCCTGAGGCCCTAAAAATCTGGGGCGTCCTCATCTAAGTGGTCACCACCGGCTCAGACATACGCGGTCATGCGCCGCGATGAATTGCGGCGGCGCCGAACTGCGGTGGCTACTGACCCGGGAACGTAGATCGCGCGGGCCTAAAAAAAAGAAAACGACATTGAAGGAAAAAAAGGAGAAACACTCGTTAGAAAAAAAAAGAAAAGAGCGATGTGGTACTTACCACCCAGTCCAGGAGGCGACGGTCCAAGATGGAGCCGTCCAGCACCGCATGGCCGTGGACATCTCGTACAAAAAACATTTTCGAAATTTGTGAGTTTTCTTGATGTGAACAGTGTCGAAGTTGGAGAGCGAATGACTTGGTGGCCGCTAATTGTAGCGACCACCACCCAACAACTGGGATAAAATCTGCCAATTCAGCAGTCCCACGGTCGAGGAGTCTCTCTAACTCTCGGATTCATGTTGCAGGTTTGTGCTGCTCTTCTTCTGTCTCACTCGAACACACGGGGCACGGGACAGCTACACTTTGACGCCGTTCGCCAGCAACCCCGGCATATATTACGAAGAAATTGGAAGCCTCACCCAAACCAAGGCAACATGCAGACTCGCCATACACATGGACTTCTCCGATATCAAGAGAAGGGAAAGAATTGTACAGCTAAATTTGCAGCGAGTGCGGGACGCCTGCGGATTCGAGGGGAAAACGGGTGAAGCCGATGAGCTATGCTTCGCGCTACTGGAAACCGTCGACCGCATGGCAGCAAAAATCAAGGACAACATGGACACCGTTTATGACTTAACTCATCGATGGTCTGGGATCAGTAATAAAATCAATCACCGGAAACATGGATGCGGCCGATGCAGAATATATACATCGGGAAATAATGGCCCTTCAGTCGAGTCGAAACGCTTTAAAAGAGGGCATCAAGGGTCAGTTACAGGTTGTTTTGCAACCATACTCTAATAATACCGATGGAGCAACCCGGAAGATGGATTTTCATCGCGCCAAAGGAAGATCTAATCACAATTTCATGCGATAAAATACCCGCGGATCGTGTAATTTTAATAAATTCGGGAATTCTGGCTTTGGTAGGCTCATGCACCGCGACCGCGCAAGATTTCAAAATTCAAACCCTAAAACGGGTTACTGACGTGAAAGACGAGAGCTATTTGCCCCCGTTTAATCTCACACTTTCGAAAATAGACGAACAATATCGTGCGCGAGTTAAAAATGATAGTGACCAGGTAAAACTGGTTAGTGTTTTGCGAAATCCCGAGGAGTTAAAAACCCTCGGAGCGCGTGTGAAAGAAATAGAAAAGGACATTGATAGAGACTATAACAAAGATCCTCAATTATATCATAACATTGGATTTTATTCCTTAGGTGCAATAGCCCCTATAGCCTTGGTCTGCTACGCGGTTTATGAGCTATATCAGCTGCGGAAAAAGCGTAACGCGACACCGGCAAGGCCAACAGAGCCAGTGAACCACTCCGAGTCACCGATTAGCCTGCGTAGACTCTCTGTGCCACTGCGAGCTTGCATGCGGAACTACAAAATGCTTGTTCGGCACGGGAAAGTAATCCTCTACGACTGGCCTACTAGACCAAGGCTTGGCGAAAAAATTAGAATAACATTAGGGAAATAATATTTTCATGTGTCGTCAATTCATGTCGGGAAATTAATGTGTTTAATTTGAAATAATATAAAAAACTTTTAAAATTTGTAAAACCGAGTTCAACCAAGAAAAATAGAAAATCAATTTTTCTTTTTAAGGGGGAAGGGATGTTGCGCCCCGAATTTTAAAAGGAAATTGTTCGGTCAATGACCGAGTAAGTTCAATGCACGATTGGGCAATCGCGCGATGTCGAAAGAGCGCGCGACATCGCGCGCGGAAGCGGTATCGTTCGATGCGGAAATTAACACGGAAGTATTAAATGTATACGCACCAATTTTAGGCAAATTGGTGAGTAACAGTCAGAAGTAAATTCAGTCTTAATTGATTATTCGAGTCGAACGGTTGGGTTCGAGTTAGACTCACATACTTTGTATCGGAATAATTCGCGCAAAGAATTATCATATTTAATTACATTCTGAATAAATATCTTTTTACTTGGGAATCTCGTGGATTCTAATCCTTAAAGCGGAAAAATCCCTTCAATTTATCTATCCCGTCCCTAACGCGACGAACTGATCACTCGTCGACCTTTTCGGGCACAACAGCATTACAATCAATTACACACCGATAAAGTTATAGTTGTTAAAAATAAGAAACAAATTGTCGTCTAATTAACGCAAGTAACAAGTTATTAACGTTTGACTTGCTTTTCTTTTTTCCTGGCATAGTTCACAGTAAGAAAGGTCGAGATCAACTTTTTTGTAGGCGGAACGTACTTTTTCCAATCTATTGCTTCTAATGGAAAATATCAAATAAAGTTTTCCTCTTAAAACGGTGCAAGGAATGCAATAAAATGAATTGTGGACGAATAAAATGTTTTTTTTTTAAATAACCGACAAATTGTTGTCCAACTAATGCAATTAACAAATAATAAGCTTTTAACTTGTTTGTCTCTATTCCTAGCATAGTTTAAAGTAAAAAAGATCCTAATCATCTTTTTTATACGAGTAAGACTTAAAAAAAATTTGCGTGGAAGCTGTGTCGCCACCGATTTCGACATTTTTACTTTTAATAGTATTGCTTCTATCGAAAAATACCAAAGAATGTTTTTCTCTTAAAACCGTGCAAAGAATGGAATGAAATAAATTGCACACCGATAAAATGATTGCTGTTGAAAATAAGCAACAAATGTTTGTCTAATTAATGCAATTAACAAGTTACTAGCTTTTTAACAAAGTTGTAAATGCCTAATACTTATAGAAATAATGATGATGATACGATCAGCTCTATAATTATGATTTTATAATAATAACATGTAGCGATTGTAATACGATGATTAAAATTTGGAATGGCTGCAAAAATTATTATTTTTCAATAAAAATTTACGGTAATCCTTTTGAAAAAATGGAAAAAAATAAGTAATGCATTACTTATTTCTTCCATTTTTTCCACTATTTCTTGCAATATTAAAGCGAAAATTAGTATTTTTTTTCAGCTATTCAAATGTTTACACTCTATTTTATAAACTACTATATCTCATGAATTAATGGGGATTTACAACTCTGCTTTTTAATTGTTTTTATTTAGTCTTGCATAGTTCAGACTAAAAAACTTGCTACTGGCGTGATCGCAAAACGTGACTTTCTCATCACGATTGTTACTGGCGTCACGTTACTGTCGTGAAGTTAGTTTGTGAAGTTAGTTTGTGAAATTAGTTTGTGAAATTAGTTTGTGAAATTAGTTTGTGAAATTAGTTTGTGAAGTTAGTTCGTAATATTCGTTTTTGTAGTTATATATGAATAAATATATCTCTATATTATAAAAAGATCGCGCCGCCGCCTTCGCCGCCGTGTCAAGAATCGAGGGACTTATTCGGGTTAGAAGCGGTCACCCATCCAAGTACTGACCACAAAAATTCTGGGGTCTATTTTTGAAAAAATTAGCTTATTTAGGCTTATTTAAAAAAAAATTAGGTCTTTTTTTAAATTTAGGTCTATTTTTGAAAAAAAAAAAAAATTAGACCTATTTTTTAAATATTATTTTACATACTTTGCATGTGATGAAAAAGTAAAAATTTGTTACTGGTGTAAAATTTTTATCGTGAATTTACTGGGTTATAGTGATTAATAATGTGTGAATTTCGCACATTAATTGTAATCTCCATTTTTAGCTATAATTTGTCAAGAACGCGTTTGTAAATTCGAAATTCGCGCGCGCGAGAAAGCGAGCGTGACATCGCGCGCCGGCGCGCGCCTTCACATCTCTCTTTCCCTTTGATGTTATTATCGTCGGCATTGCGATAGTTTGACAGTCGGAATTACATTTTATTTGATATTTCCAACGTTTCGCATATTATGGTGTGTATGAGCAGCATTTGGAATTGGTATAAAATGCTATACGAGTGATAAAATAAATAAAAAAACTATGATGTGATGAGTGCATGAGTGTTTATAGTCTAACATCAAGAGTGATGATAACCTCAAATGTGTTTCTCTTGTATTTTTACATTCTTTTTTTAAATTTTAATCTAACATATGGTGTAAATATTCATAGTATGTTATCATTGAAAACTGCTCAAGATCATTGCAGTTCTTTTTTTTAGTGAATGTGTAACACAATAACACAAGAAAGTAACATATTTCAAGCAATACATTTTTTACAACAGTTTAAGATGTCTTATGTGGGTGATTGAAAAAACAAAATCTTCTATATACTAAATCTCTTGTTGTTCATTTTTTATTTGCTGGTAATACTATTTGTATGTATCACATTGAAGCATAATATCTTTTATATTAACTTGCGGTACAAAAATAAATAAAATTTTTATTTTTTTTTATTTTGTATTTAAGGTAAAGTATCAGAAGCAGTGGAGATTTTGGATTGGATTTCAATACCAAAACCAGGATTTGAATGCAGAAGACACACAAAAAATTTCATTTCAGTCCATAGATGTTTTCAAAAGTTATTGTGTTTCCGGACGGCACATACAGACGCCAGACAGACAGACAGACAGACAGACGGACGGACAGAAATGAGGTAATGTGTTTTTTTGGAATCTAGGACACTCAAAACATCTATTTCCATCAAAATCTGGAAGTCGAATTTTTTTTGGATTGCAATACTTTCTCTTTATCCATACTCCGTATGTGATGAGAAAGTAAAAAAACTTGCTACTGGCGTGATCGCAAAACGTGACTTTCTCATCACGATTGTTACTGGCGTCACGTTACTGTCGTGAAGTTAGTTTGTGAAGTTAGTTTGTGAAATTAGTTTGTGAAATTAGTTTGTGAAATTAGTTTGTGAAATTAGTTTGTGAAGTTAGTTCGTAATATTCGTTTTTGTAGTTATATATGAATAAATATCTCTCTATATTATAAAAAGATCGCGCCGCCGCCTTCGCCGCCGTGTCAAGAATCGAGGGACTTATTCGGGTTAGAAGCGGTCACCCATCCAAGTACTGACCACAAAAATTCTGGGGTCTATTTTTGAAAAAATTAGCTTATTTAGGCTTATTTACAAAAAAATTAGGTCTTTTTTAAATTTAGGTCTATTTTTGAAAAAAAAAAAAAAATTAGACCTATTTTTTAAATATTATTTTACATACTTTGCATGTGATGAAAAAGTAAAAATTTGTTACTGGTGTAAAATTTTTATCGTGAATTTACTGGGTTATAGTGATTAATAATGTGTGAATTTCGCACATTAATTGTAATCTCCATTTTTAGCTATAATTTGTCAAGAACGCGTTTGTAAATTCGAAATTCGCGCGCGCGAGAAAGCGAGCGTGACATCGCGCGCCGGCGCGCGCCTTCACATCTCTCTTTCCCTTTGATGTTATTATCGTCGGCATTGCGATAGTTTGACAGTCGGAATTACATTTTATTTGATATTTCCAACGTTTCGCATATTATGGTGTGTATGAGCAGCATTTGGAATTGGTATAAAATGCTATACGAGTGATAAAATAAATAAAAAAACTATGATGTGATGAGTGCATGAGTGTTTATAGTCTAACATCAAGAGTGATGATAACCTCAAATGTGTTTCTCTTGTATTTTTACATTCTTTTTTTAAATTTTAATCTAACATATGGTGTAAATATTCATAGTATGTTATCATTGAAAGCTGCTCAAGATCATTGCAGTTCTTTTTTTTAGTGAATGTGTAACACAATAACACAAGAAAGTAACATATTTCAAGCAATACATTTTTTACAACAGTTTAAGATGTCTTATGTGGGTGATTGAAAAAACAAAATCTTCTATATACTAAATCTCTTGTTGTTCATTTTTTATTTGCTGGTAATACTATTTGTATGTATCACATTGAAGCATAATATCTTTTATATTAACTTGCGGTACAAAAATAAATAAAATTTTTATTTTTTTTTATTTTGTATTTAAGGTAAAGTATCAGAAGCAGTGGAGATTTTGGATTGGATTTCAATACCAAAACCAGGATTTGAATGCAGAAGACACACAAAAAATTTCATTTCAGTCCATAGATGTTTTCAAAAGTTATTGTGTTTCCGGACGGCACATACAGACGCCAGACAGACAGACAGACAGACAGACAGACGGACGGACAGAAATGAGGTAATGTGTTTTTTGGAATCTAGGACACTCAAAACATCTATTTCCATCAAAATCTGGAAGTCGAATTTTTTTTGGATTGCAATACTTTCTCTTTATCCATACTCCGTATGTGATGAGAAAGTAAAAAGGTCGTAATCAACTGTTTTCTAAAACCAAGACTTTTAGAGTAATCTGCTTGACGGCTGAGGCACCACCGATTTCAACGCGTGTTATTCTAAAACTATTGGTTATAACGAAAAATACCAAAGTGCATTTTTCTCTTAAAGCGGTGAAAGGAATAGAGTGAAATCAATTTCACACTGATAATATAATTGATGTTAAAAATAAGCAACAAATTCTTGACTTATTAATGCAACTAACGATTAATTAACTTTCAACTAGTTAGCATCGATTCATTACTATTTTTGCAGTAAAAAAAGGTATTATTTAACTTTTTTGTAGGAATAAGACTTTGCCTTGAATTTCAACATAATTATTTCCAATAGCATTACTTCTAGCGAAAAAAAACCAAGGGAAGTTTTCCTCTGTCACGTGCGACTAAAAATTCCTAAATCAAAAAAATTCACTAACACTTACTTAGTCCAGATAACTAAGACTCACTCGAACAACACTTTTTCTCCGGATTCTTTTATTTACCACAATATGCTACGTGTTACCTCTCTCACTGCACAAACGATGCTAAACCGACCTCGATCCAAAAAGTCCGCACGGGCATTTAGAAACAGGGACATTAATTCCGCATGTGGAAGCAATAATAGAGACGAAAACTAGAGCAGGATCTCCTTCCGAGAAGCTTTTAAAACCCTTTCTCGCATCGACCTCCCGGATCCTCAGCATCTGCGTAAACGCAGGTTGTCACCGCCGCCAAAGAGGCATCATAAACTGTATATATTATTGCCATCAGCTGCGCTAGATAAAAGAACTGCGCCCTCCTGCTTACTAAGGAGCGTTACACTTGGAACCTACTAGAATATCTATCTTTTTATGCGTAGTATTATAGCCCCGAATTCCAGCGACCAATGTAACCCGTTCTACTCATCCGATGACCAAAATTGTAAACTCAGCCTCCCACCACGTTCTCTTTCCTGTATAAAAACCCTTGCCCACAAGGGAAATCGAGCTTAGTTTAGTTTAGTTTTCGTTTAGTCTTACGTCGGGTGTAGACTCGATACTCCAGGCCTTCGTCAGAAGGGAGCGAGTAGCTACTACCGTAGTAGGCATTCGGTCGAACAGTCTCTTGCTAAGTCTCCTTTTAATTCTACAGATCGCGACGCGCGACTCCTCCGTTAGCTGAGTGCGAGTAGAATTATCCTATTTGTTTTTTCAAAGTAAAAATCATTATAAAAGTGTTTAGAATCAATCGGTAGATTGTATATTCCGCTAAAAACGCGACGGTTATTTAAATTGTATATTCCGCTAAAAACGCGACGATTATTTAAATTGTGAATTCCGCTAAAACGCGACGTTACTTAAAATTGTATATTTCGCTAAAAACGCGACGTTATTGACACTGTGTATTTCCACGACAACGCGACGTCTTTATTATTTGCCCGCTGCGGGTACGAACCTCCGAATCGTACGAGAGCACCAACGTCTCTCCCATTGTCAAGGTATTTATTATTAAGAAACTTGTGTACTTGTATTGAATGCTAATAAACTCTGTTGAAACTAAACAATTTCTAGTACTCTGGTTAAGAGAACAGGACTTCTCGAGGTCCTCAGCGTTACCCACGACACTCTAGAACTAGAGATACACTAACCGCTCAGTATAATCTCGCATTTTCTCAACGTCTCCGGACGTCACAGAAAATTTTTGGTGACAGCGGTGGGATAATGTTTAATGTTTTCTGACTAGTAGTTACTTTGAAAATTTAGTTAAAATGGAAGAGAATATTGTGAATTTAACACACCGTCAAAACATAACTAACGCCATGCTTACTAGTACGGGCCAATGTATGGCACTTCAACAAGCGTTGCTTCATGTGCCCAATTTTAATGTCAAAAATACGCCTCTTAGAACTTTTATCCAAGACGTAGAAAGTGGATTTACTTTTATTCCCGAAGGTCTACGTGAGTCTTATTTTAAAGGAGTAATTTGAAAATTAGAAGAAACTGCCCGCGACGCAGTCACTGACACCATAAATTCAATCGAATCTTTGTCAAATGTATTAAAAGAATACTGTTTACGCCTTGCAACGTGCAACAGATATTTGTGTGAAGTAACTCGAGATAACTCGAGTGCAAAGAGGATCCGTGAGTTGGGAAGGTCCAATAGAAATAAGTAATCGCGATCCACAGTTCTTTTTTTTTTTAACAATGTCTTTGACACTTCACAGCTTTATTTTATGACCATTGCCAAATGGTTTCCTTGATACAGTGATAGTTTAATTATTTTGCGAGTCGACTATCGAGACGGTACCTTTGAGACGACGCGATGCGTGCGGTCGCACCGAATCTCGTGAACGAACTAACTGCCGGAAGGGTGCTCAGTAACTTTGCGATATTACGGGTTCACACCTTACGGTTCACGGATTTAGAGTAGCTTGACCGAAACGGAGCACACACATGCGTAAGCGCGGGACATTTGTTTGAATGCCTAATGAGGCGTCGACAAATACGTTTCTCCAAAGAAATCTTATCCATTTTATTGTGCTGAAATTCAAGCTGTGCGTCTTCGACAAGACGAAACCGTTTTAGATTATTATACTAGAATAAAACAATTGCGAGCAAGTGCCATCGCAGCACTTTAAGATGAATTCACTGAAATTCAAGTTACGCAAAAGTAGTAAGGTACAGGTATAGGGAGACAGTACCCCCACTCCTCTCCCTATGTCTGGCGCCATACCCCCACCCCTTCGACTGTCTGTCTCGGGGGCCCTCTCCCCCCTAGGGAGGGGTGAGTACAATATAGGGAGCCAATGAGAGGCCGGGGAAAGATGTTAGTGATATTCCCTGAACTGTGATTGGTCCTAGGGGAATTCCCCGAGCTGTGATTGGTTTGGTGAGATTCCCCGCGTTGTAAGTGGTTGACAGTTTTCCCTAGAAGATATTTTTTAGTTCTGGTCGGTTGAATTTTTTTTCGGTGAGATGATTTCCCGAGTGCTGATTGGTGGGTGAGAACTTGTCCACCGCGGTCGATCATTTTCGTGGTCAAAATCATTCGATGCTCCTGCAGTCGGTATTGTAGATTTTCACGCTCGTGCTGGGGAGTCAGACCTTACCCCCTCCCTACCTCCCATCTGTCGTCGCGTCTAGTCTAATTAGCATAATTCCCCGAGCTCTGATTGGCTATTTAAATCCCCTCTTCGGCCGACTACTTTTTAAAACATGTGAGAATAATTTTCATAATTCCCCGAGCTCTGATTTGTTGTTTAAATCCCCTCTTCTTCCCACTCCATTTTTAAGCAGGTGAGAATAATTTGCATGGTTCCCCGAGCTCTGATTTGTTGAGTGGGTTTTTCCGGGACCTTGATTCCCTGAGTTCTGGTTGGTTGAGTATATTTTCGGTGAGATGATATACCGAGCGCTGATTGTTGGGCGGGAACTTCTCCACCGGAGATGATAATTCTCGTGAAGAAAAACGGCCGTCGCGAAAGCTTTAACGTGGTATCCGTTTTTCACTGGTGCCCAACTCCAAGGTGGTGCCTTGTTGACCGTCCACCGTGGGGCCGTTCGAACGCTGACCCAAGATCGCGAGAGACCTGCGTGCTTGGTTGGGCACCGTTGAGTGTCTACCGTGGCGCCGCGCGCGAGAGCGCTCGCGTACCGCGAGAACCCCATCCGCTACGTCCCCAGGCTTTGCACTCCTACCACCATCCTCACTCACCGGTGCGAGAAGACCGGCGCGTTCATAGCGTGTGTGTCATCCGTATATTCGTTCTGCTCGCGTTTCTATTTTATGTCTATTCTACTGCCGATGAGAAATAAAATCATTGTATAAATTAAAACTTGCACATTTAAAAATTCGTTTTTAAAACTGATTTGTTAAACAATTGAAATACAAGTACAGCGCCGATATAATAGAATCCGCAAGAAGGTTGGGCACACCATCTTCAGTTAACTCACAGACATGACTGCTGATTTCTAATATTATGCTGGGCTTATGTATATAGTTCTAGATAAATGTCCCATGAAAGAGGGGAAGGGACGTGAAACCGGTTTTGGTCAATATCGTTGTATTGGTTACATGTCTACGGATCATCTGGTCGAATGTTAACAGGTGTCTCAATGTAGTACCTGTTAAAATTCTCAAACGTCACTAGTAAATTTGACTACAAATCAACGTAGAATGTAAATACTCAAACAAAAAAATATCAAACTTTCCACTTTATTTAAAATATCAGAACGTCGACAGGCATTTTTTTTCTCAACAACAAAGATTATAATTTGAACGTTACTGTGAAGAATGCAGGATTTGAACTTTTTTCGTTTTCTGAAAAATAATTTTCATTCAAAGACAACATTTTACAACAATTAAAAAACTCAGTGACTGAAAAATATTCTCGTGTTGTAAATTCGTTATTGAGCTGGCTCCTTATTTTAAAGTATAAGTGTTTTTCGCAGCTCGTTTGATATAGACATAGTACGCAGTACGGTGAGCTCCACGACTACGATACTAAACGTTGGTTCGGTTGATTCAGTATTCGTGAATTTCTTTACACTGATAGTAGTTTAATTATCAGTGGGTAAATTTTACGCGACATAGGATAGTATAAATAGTGTTTGAGTTAGTATTCAAATCTTAAAAATTTGACGTCTGAAAACTTTTTATTTTGTCTATATTTCTTTCAAACATAAATGGTTTTCATTCAAATATGAAAAAGGGCCACTGGAAACTTTTTGTTTTGTTTGTATTTAAAATCTAACAAATAGGTCGTCTGCAAACTTTTTATTTTGTGAACATCTCTTTCAAACATAAATTTTGGTTGTCATTTAAATTTGAAGAAAAGGGTTCCAGAAACCTTCTTAAGTTTTAAATTTTTGGTATTTTTGTGCTCTGGGAGAATGTACCCTCCTCCCTATTTGACAGTCTGGAGTGGTCTTGTGATAGCTAAGCAGAATTCGTAGGTGAGAAAAAATTTCTTGACTCATGGTTTATGTTCGTATGTCCTGATGTCGCGAGCGTCAATTGTGAGGTTTGGATCACTTTTGCGTTCGGTAATTCTTTTTAGTATGAGAAACTAGTATCCTGTAGTTGGTAATGTCAATTCTCGCCTTACATTCAGGAACGCGATGTTTTATATAGGTGTATTTATCAGATTGGTACGTCGTGGAAAACGAAAATTTTCAAATTCAGTATTAACTCGACGCTGTAGTGAACTTTATTTATCAAACATTAGAAATTATTTATCATGAATTCTTCGACGCGATGATCAATGATTTATTCAGTCGTACGGCTAGCCTGGATATGTAGTAATTTTTAAAAACTCAAATGACAATCGCGTAAAGTTTCGGTGTACGTTATTAAAAAATCTATAGACATTCGTGAACCAAGTGAAGTGAATTTGTGAAAAATAAGTTTTCCTGTAGAAACGAACTTTCCTTTTCAGTACGCTCAATTTCTGTCCTTTAGGCCGTAAGGTCACAAGACTGGAAGAACGTAAGGGAGGATCTTGCGGTCATTTTTTACATTTTCAGGTAACTCATCCCACGGGTAATAGGTCCACAAAGAGCCTACCCGCCACCTACCGCATTTAATAGAAACTTCACAGCTTTTTTAATTTGATTTTATTCCAATTCTGTAGAAAGCTCAAGACTTATAGTTCTAGAGTTATGTGATCTACAGCACGAACGCAATGTACTTAACATTAAAATTCTAGCGAAATGTAAATGAATGAACAAACATACACGTAGAGAAATTTCTGTGTCATGAAAACATATAACGGTGACAACAAAAATCGTTAAGCTGCCAAATCTTTTGTTCGGCTGACAAATCAGTTTTGCTATGCTGATAAATCTTTTTATTAGCCTAACAAAACGATTGTTGTTGTCACCGTTTTATGTTGTCAATATTTTTGGTAGCGCTTTTACATCCAAATGCCACTGAGAAAACGAGTTATATGTTTATCATAACAATAACAAAATCTTGTGCATGTATTAATCTTTTCTTGCACGAGCGCCCGCAAACTGCTGTGATTGACAGGTTGAGGCGATAACGTTACCGTTTTTTAAATTCATGTCTCTATTTTACCTGGTTATGTTAAGGATGGTCGACTGTTTCACACTAGTCAAATCAGTGCTAAATTTTTTTAATTGTTTCATTAATGTTTAGTGCATTAAATAACTGTAATGGAGCGTTAATTTGTATTGAAGCATGTACACTTAAGGTTGTGTGGGGTCGGGGCTTGGGGGTGAGGCGGCGTGGTGACTAGGGGGTCGCGCGGTGTGCGGTGCGGTTGGTGTTTGAGTGAGACAGCTGCGTATTCAGTTCCCAAGCGAAGACGATCAAGATTTAAAAAAAATTAATATTTAAATAACGGTGCTGTCGATCGTCTTCCAAAGGTGCCAAACGTTAAAGTGATTATCGTTCAAACTACACATTGTCGTTTTATGTACATGGTAGCATTTTTGTTGCTGTTATAACGTAAATACGGCGAAATCGCCAGAACTCGCTATAACAATAGTGCAATAGGTTGTAAAATTTGCGATTTTTTTCTCCTAAACGGTGCTGTTTACCGTTCTAAAATTTCACCAGACTATTTGAAAAGGAATAATGAACATTCGTGAAAATTTTCATGACAGTGGTAGCATTTTGACTTGGCCCCACAACAACCTTAACCGAGAGAAAAATAAATAGCGACGGATTTGCATAAATATTCACTGATTAACGTTACTTTCCGATGGGATATATTTTCGTTCAGTTTTTTCCAAGAATAATCAATAATTTTTAGCCAATTTTGATTAACGATGGCTCATCCTCTTTCTTAAAAGATGCTCTACAAATTGACGGCTGGATATTTGATATTATTAATCGTTTAATAATTATAGCTATTTGTTTATGAAAGTAGTTTGATTTTTGTTAAACAACAAGCTATAATTATGAAACGATCAATATTATCAAATATCCAGTTGGTCAATTTGTAGAGCATCTTTTAAGAAAGAGAATGAGTCATCACTCATCAAAATTAGCTAAAAATTATAGATTATTCTTGAAGAAAACTGAACGAAAATGTATCCCATTGGAACGTAACGTTAATTAGTTAATCTGTATGCAAATCCGGAACTATTAATCTTTCTCTGGGTTAATCGTACATGCTTCAATTAAAACTACTATCTACTATTTTTATTTAATGCATTAAACTTTAATGAAACAATTACAAAAATTCAGCACTGATTTGACTAGTGTGAAATAGTCGAACATCCTTAAAGGTATTATGGCCGAGAAAAATATTTCAAAATCAAATACAAAGTTCCGTCCCCATGACGAAGATGTACGTTAGAATAAAAGTCCAAACCTTTTATAGTTTCCGCACAAGAATTGTTTAAAGAAATGTTTATTAAGGCAAAAACGATTCATAATTCATTCTGTAAAGTTTGAGATACTAAAAAAATAAAGACTGATAACGTTATGTTAAAGCGAAAACTATTCAAAACCAGCAAAATGTATTACTAATTTTGCTCGGCGGACCTCACTCTCTACGGAAGCCTGAGCGCTTAATCAGCATTGTGAATAATATTGCCTGTATTGCGTATAATACGATGGCGGTGGGATTTTTTCACTTTTGAACACATTAATTTTAATGAATTTCGAGCTTCACTCGATATTGTATCTTCATCTATTGCGGAGATCAGGTAATATGTATTTACATTTCGTTTACGGTTTTCAAAGTATAAAACGTAAAAAGTATAACCGTTTTTCAGATTTTTATAGAAACTTCGATTGATAATCGCAGCACTTATATTTTAAATAGAATAACGACGGAACCAATTTTATTTATCAACGCATCATTCATTGAAAATATTCAAAGTAATTCTTTGATAATATTGAATTCTTGACGTTGAAAAGTAATTTGATAGTAGTAATGTTTGATGAAGCGCGTAGTAATATTGTTTTATCAATTAAGCTAAAAAAAAACGTGGAGGGTGAAAAGCGTAAAATTGAGAATCGCATCGATGCATTCTTTTTCATAACAGATAAACGGTAACATGTATTTTGTTTGGGGATTTAAAAATTAGGATGTAAATCTCCATACACCAGTAAAAGATCCAATACAATATAAGACTAGAAAATTGTATATCCTGAAATAAAAATATTTACAATGTTACGGTAATAGCATAGGCGGTGGGGGGTGGGGGCGATGCGTAGCGTCACGCTAATCGGAAGTGCGAAAACCCATGGTGTGTATTGTTTTCTGTTTACTGAGAGGGTCACACTTTTTCATAAAGCTGACACTTTTACATACAATAGAAAGTCTAGTCTGTTGTAAATCTCAATAACTTCGACTACCTTATCGAGGGTTAAATTTCATACGTCGACATTTTCAGGGAGTCTTCTCGCGATGCAGTTCGGAAACGAAAGAAGATTCTTTTTATAAGCGCGGATTGTACGGGGCGTTAAAAAAGCATATCGATCCTGAAAAACAACAATCTCCACGGTTCAACTTATGACTTTTTGCAACCACAGCATTTTCTCCGAGTCCATAACAGAAACAATATGTATAATTTACAAACCGGTGCGGCAAACGATTTTTCACGGAAAGAAATGTTTGGATGTGGCAACTACGTTTTCGATTTGCTATACACAATATCTAAAAAATTAGTTTCCTCAACCATATCGAATAGTAACCTCAAATATTCACGATTAGTTCTCAATTGGATTAGTTAGGTTAACTAATCCAATCGTTGGGACTACCACTCGAATAGTTGGGACTACCATTCGAATCGTCGATGTTATCATTCGAATCGTCGGTATTACCATTCAAATCGTTGGTATTACCATTTGAGTTGCTAGGGAAATAGAATAATCGATTGGTTGTGACAACTCATTTCTTGGTTATGGCAACTAATCTTTTTTTCCGTGTTTCATACATCACAACTGCAGGATTCCACGATATTGCATGACTATTTGTTTCAAGTTGGAAATTTGTATGTCTATATCTCAGTGGCAAAGGGTTCCACATGCATGGTAGTTTGAAGAGAAACGTCTTGTCATCGTTGATTGTGGGTATCGTAAAACGGGGGTCATCCTTGATTGTGGGTTGTAACCGGGAAATTACTCTCCGGCACCTTCGTCCTATTCCCCCGGACTGTCTCCCAGGGCGCCAGCCGCCTAGAGATGGCCCTAAAAAAATTGACTCGATTTGACTCGATAGCTAGCTTAATTCGACTGCGGGAGAATTGACGGCACAAGCCACTAGCTCAGGTTCTACGGTAGAGGGGCGGGGCCGACACGCACAAAAAAAAAAAAATAACTCGGTAATTAAATTTAATATAACAGAGAACAGTTTATTAATTTGGAAAATTAGGGGAGTTTGAGACAGTTTCGGAAGTGAAATATAAATCGGTAAAAATAGGTTGAAATGCGATATACAACGGTAGATTACGGAAATAAAAAAAAAGGTGGAATATAAAGCAAAAAGTTTAACTTTCGGTAAATCAGCGGTAATAATTTCGATGAATTGACGGTAAATATGACCACTAATTCCCAGTTCTCTGGATCTCGACAACTTCGATGAATTTCTCAATTACTGAGATCAAACTGTTACGTCACGACGTAACTTCGCAAAATATTTCGAAAATACTTAGAAAATTTGCTTCGGAAACTTTATCATAAAGACTCAAGAAAGAATTCAAATGAGAATCGCTGCGCCAGCACTGGACCGTTCAATCACTAGCCAAGTGGCCGGGGATTAAAAAGATATAATAGTCGAAGAGTTCTCTCGTTGTCGATGACAAAGGTAGAGAGCCTAAAATCTAACCCGAGGCTTCTGCCCGGTTCACCCGACCTTTCCGTCGGAAAGAAATGAGTTCTGTTGGAAAATCCTCCAAGCATCTAAGAACTATTATTAACAACCCTTATACGGGACTAATAAAACGACTGATATCTCCCCCGAAAAACTGATAATCAAATAAAGATTTAACTTTATTTCTCAGAATTTCGGCTTGAGATTGAAACTCTCCAAAAAGATTGTTTGGCACAAAAATGTCGGTGATCTCATTTATCATATTATTAAAATTAATTATTGTTCAGTTTTCTCCATTGATAATTTTTCCGACGTAATCGATCGAGAATAAAGAAGAGTCGACTATGACAAATACTCTCCCTCCAAATAAATAATGATGGAATCTTGACAAATTAAGCAATAATGTTTTAATCGTTAAACTTGGAATTTATAAAAATAATGAAAGAAATTATATTAATTAACAAAATATATTTTAACCACAAGCATGACAATTAATGAAATATGTAGCAAACAGTTACTAAAATTATTTGCGTTATTCGATCTTCCAGTTCACAATATAATAGCCCTCGCGAAAGACAAGCGGGCATAATTTATTCTGCAATCAAAATAGAACTGGAACGTCCGATACGAAATTCGCCTATCAGATATGAGACTTAATCTCAGCCGACCCGAAGACGCGCGGAACAATGGGAAGCGTGTATCATCTTGCTAAGGGACATGTATGGGTGAAGCGGTTACTAGGCTAGCCGTAACACGTTCAAGGTATATCGATATCGAAGACTCATATGTCACCCTCCCAAACTTCCGAACGACCTGCGGGGATCGGCAGCTACTCTCGGCCCAACGATAGTCACGGAAAAATTCTTGAAGCTCTGAGACGCGTCCGCAGTCGATCGAGGCTAATCACGAAGTTCTCGATGATCCTTAGCTTTTCGAAAACTGGAGAGAATGATCCCCACTTTAAGTGCTCGATCGCCGAAAATTTCCGACGCGTGCCGATCGCTTCCCTCACTTCTTAATTGTCGTCTCCTTACTGCTCCTCACCGCTGTCCCTCATAAACAAAGTGTTGTCGATTTCTCCACACCCCGACAGCGAAAGAAATTTTGCCAATGGTTAATGTTGTGGGCGATTTTTAATCACTGCCAGCGGTTACATTAAATGTTGATTTTTCCTCGCTGCAATTTGTTCGTGTTATTGCTGAGGTTGAACCGCTGGAAAACTCGCGTGATTAATTTTTGTAGCCTGATTTAATTCGTGGGGTGTCCGAGAATTTTCGACAGCGTTACATGGCCCCGCCTCAGCCTGCGGTGCGGTGAATCCCGTATACCGGCCAACGCTAACTCGCATGGAAAAACTCGTGGGCATCTCGGGTGGTGGAGGTGCCACCTCATGGCTCGAGTACGCCAAAAGGTAGATGTCCATCGAGGGGATGACGTCCATAAATTCCAACGGAATTCAGGGGCTGCTCCGGGGCATTTACGAATTTCCCACCAAGCGCCGGATCCTCATCATTTCCTCAAAATTTGGCGGTTAAAAATAGTGGAGGTCCATTGCTCTAATCGGGCAGAACGGGCACGACGGTGGTAAGATTCCAATCGTCCGTGGCCCTCTGTCTCAAGTTGTGGATTTCGTCGACGAGGTGAACGATCTCGTCGGGAATTCCAACCTTCAGTTGGCGTCCACTCCGCGTGAAGGTGAGGTCTAACTGCACACCCCTCGGTTCCTCACTTCCTTAGGGATAAAGCATGTCCTTGGGACCAAGACAGCCTGACGACAGCGGATAAAAATAAAGACAGCCTCAAAATACGAAAGTCCACCGGTGGTCGCGTTCTTGAAGGGGCCAGTGAGGTCGGAGTTTACACAAATAATACAAACTTATTCTAACGAAATTTCATTTAACGCGAAAAATTATTCTAAACCTAACTTAAACCTAATTTTTGCCCTGGAGAGAGCTCGACAGCGGACGGTATGCGAAATTGTAGCCCTAAGGCTTCCGACAGCAGCAGTAACGCGGTGCGCAGAACCACCACGTTACAGGGTATAGCAATCTCCTCTGAGCCAAATCATTGGCAGATCTTTTGAATCCATGACGATTGAAAATACAATCCCATCGTCTTATTCACGTCCTTTTCACAGCATTACTTACAAAATTGTAATACGCTGTTCGATTATACAGAATAAAAAAGTAAGCTACTGTATCTTTGGAGAAATAGTTATCATCCGCCAATTCAAAACGTGCATCGACTGATGGCTACTTGAGTGATGTATTCGGTTTTGAGCAACCGAGCACAACGAGTGGCTCCTTTGTGAGAGTAATTTTCATTAACACAACCCACTGTGCTGCATCACTCAATCTAAAATAACGTAATATCTGAGTGCTGAAGATTAAGAAACATCAATAAAATATCATTGTCGTAATTTTGCCGTCCATCATATCGATCGTATTTCATGTATTGTTTTGATTCATTACTTGTTTAAATTGAGCCCCTTAATATTAGTTTGTATGCAAGAACATTATCCCAACGAATGCTGATTTTCAAAAGAAAAACCTCAAACGTATGTATTGGGTCCCATATGATGGACATACCATGTTAATAAATAATCATCGAATTACACTATATTTGACTGCACGTATTGCCGTAAACAGACTGCTAGGGATTTTTCTTTACGTTCTCTGGGTCATACACCTAAATAGATCCATATGTTGGACATACCTGTTGATAAATAATCACCGAATTGCACTATATTTGACTACACGTATTGTCGTAAACAGACGGCTAGGGATTTTTCTGTAGGTTCTTTGGGTCATACACCTAAATAAACAGTTAGATTTTTATTTAGGTTCTTTGGGCACTACATGTAGAACCCGAAGAACCTAAATAAAAATCTAACTGTCATACACCTAAATAAACAGTTAGATTTTAATTTAGGTTCTTTGGGCACGACACGTAGAACCCGAAGAACCTAAATAAAAATCTAACTGTTTATTTAGGTGTATGACCCAAAGAACCTACAGAAAAATCCCTAGCCGTCTGTTTACGACAATACGTGTAGTCAAATATAGTGCAATTCGGTGATTATTTATCAACAGGTATGTCCGACATATGGATCTATTTAGGTGTATGACCCAGAGACCGTAAAGAAAAATCCCTAGCAGTCTGTTTACGGCAATACGTGCAGTCAAATATAGTGTAATTCGATGATTATTTATTAACATGGTATGTCCATCATATGGGACCCAATACATACGTTTGAGGTTTTTCTTTTGAAAATCAGCATTCGTTGGGATAATGTTCTTGCATACAAACTAATATTAAGGGGCTCAATTTAAACAAGTAATGAATCAAAACAATACATGAAATACGATCGATATGATGGACGGCAAAATTACGACAATGATATTTTATTGATGTTTCTTAATCTTCAGCACTCAGATATTACGTTATTTTAGATTGAGTGATGCAGCACAGTGGGTTGTGTTAATGAAAATTACTCTCACAAATGAGCCACTCGTTGTGGTCGGTTGCTCAAAACCGAATACATCACTCAAGTAGCCATCAGTCGATGCACGTTTCGAATTGGCGGATGATACTGTAACGAAGTCCTATCCTTTTCGTATTGTTCCTCTTTCTCGCCGGCTCTCCGTACATCTGATCCGCTCGCCCGTACTCTGATTTATTGCTTCCTGCACTGCACCTAGGCCCTACGCCGCGCAACTGTCCCTTGACTTTCCTAAGACGCAATCATCACCAACTGCATTCCAATCCCACTACATACGTGACTCCTCCCCGAATTTTTTCCCTGAAAGCGCGTTTTATCGCCTCTTTCCCACATATACCTCATTGGGACCCACCTAGCCCGCCACCTGCATTTCTTGGAATTCAGTCACACGTGCATCTTAACCCTCGTAGCACTTTCCAGACTTCTTCCCAAAATTCCTCCCCACTATCACCATTTTCCCACGATTGACTCTTTATAAACACCTCCCGCGTTATTTCGTTAGTCAGTAAGTCTCCGCACCTTTGTAAGAACGTTACTCTGTTCTTTTTACATCAGAATAATAAACGTTGTTACCAGTATCAATTCAGTGTCAACCGAGTCTTTCCCTCCTAAAACCGCGTTCCGTAGAAGAGTCTGCTGCTCGTTATCTAAAGTTAATTAAATAAAACATCCGCGACGTCACAATACCTATTTCTCCAAAGATACAGTAGCTTACTTTTTTATTCTGTATAATCGAAAAGCGTATTACAATTTTGTAAGTAATGCTGTGAAAAGGACGTGAATAAGACGATGGGATTGTATTTTCAATCGTCATGGATTCAAAAGATCTGCCAATGATTTGGCTCAGAGGAGATTGCTATACCCACAATCAAGGATGACCCCCGTTTTACGATACCCACAATCAACGATGACAAGACGTTTCTCTTCAAACTACCATGCATGTGGAACCCTTTGCCACTGAGATATAGACATACAAATTTCCAACTTGAAACAAATAGTCATGCAATATCGTGGAATCCTGCAGTTGTGATGTATGAAACACGGAAAAAAAGATTAGTTGCCATAACCAAGAAATGAGTTGTCACAACCAATCGATTATTCTATTTCCCTAGCAACTCAAATGGTAATACCAACGATTTGAATGGTAATACCGACGATTCGAATGATAACATCGACGATTCGAATGGTAGTCCCAACTATTCGAGTGGTAGTCCCAACGATTGGATTAGTTAACCTAACTAATCCAATTGAGAACTAATCGTGAATATTTGAGGTTACTATTCGATATGGTTGAGGAAACTAATTTTTTAGATATTGTGTATAGCAAATCGAAAACGTAGTTGCCACATCCAAACATTTCTTTCCGTGAAAAATCGTTTGCCGCACCGGTTTGTAAATTATACATATTGTTTCTGTTATGGACTCGGAGAAAATGCTGTGGTTGCAAAAAGTCATAAGTTGAACCGTGGAGATTGTTGTTTTTCAGGATCGATATGCTTTTTTAACGCCCCGTACAATCCGCGCTTATAAAAAGAATCTTCTTTCGTTTCCGAACTGCATCGCGAGAAGACTCCCTGAAAATGTCGACGTATGAAATTTAACCCTCGATAAGGTAGTCGAAGTTATTGAGATTTACAACAGACTAGACTTTCTATTGTATGTAAAAGTGTCAGCTTTATGAAAAAGTGTGACCCTCTCAGTAAACAGAAAACAATACACACCATGGGTTTTCGCACTTCCGATTAGCGTGACGCTACGCATCGCCCCCACCCCCCACCGCCTATGCTATTACCGTAACATTGTAAATATTTTTATTTCAGGATATACAATTTTCTAGTCTTATATTGTATTGGATCTTTTACTGGTGTATGGAGATTTACATCCTAATTTTTAAATCCCCAAACAAAATACATGTTACCGTTTATCTGTTATGAAAAAGAATGCATCGATGCGATTCTCAATTTTACGCTTTTCACCCTCCACGTTTTTTTTTAGCTTAATTGATAAAACAATATTACTACGCGCTTCATCAAACATTACTACTATCAAATTACTTTTCAACGTCAAGAATTCAATATTATCAAAGAATTACTTTGAATATTTTCAATGAATGATGCGTTGATAAATAAAATTGGTTCCGTCGTTATTCTATTTAAAATATAAGTGCTGCGATTATCAATCGAAGTTTCTATAAAAATCTGAAAAACGGTTATACTTTTTACGTTTTATACTTTGAAAACCGTAAACGAAATGTAAATACATATTACCTGATCTCCGCAATAGATGAAGATACAATATCGAGTGAAGCTCGAAATTCATTAAAATTAATGTGTTCAAAAGTGAAAAAATCCCACCGCCATCGTATTATACGCAATACAGGCAATATTATTCACAATGCTGATTAAGCGCTCAGGCTTCCGTAGAGAGTGAGGTCCGCCGAGCAAAATTAGTAATACATTTTGCTGGTTTTGAATAGTTTTCGCTTTAACATAACGTTATCAGTCTTTATTTTTTTAGTATCTCAAACTTTACAGAATGAATTATGAATCGTTTTTGCCTTAATAAACATTTCTTTAAACAATTCTTGTGCGGAAACTATAAAAGGTTTGGACTTTTATTCTAACGTACATCTTCGTCATGGGGACGGAACTTTGTATTTGATTTTGAAATATTTTTCTCGGCCATAATACCTTTAAGGATGTTCGACTATTTCACACTAGTCAAATCAGTGCTGAATTTTTGTAATTGTTTCATTAAAGTTTAATGCATTAAATAAAAATAGTAGATAGTAGTTTTAATTGAAGCATGTACGATTAACCCAGAGAAAGATTAATAGTTCCGGATTTGCATACAGATTAACTAATTAACGTTACGTTCCAATGGGATACATTTTCGTTCAGTTTTCTTCAAGAATAATCTATAATTTTTAGCTAATTTTGATGAGTGATGACTCATTCTCTTTCTTAAAAGATGCTCTACAAATTGACCAACTGGATATTTGATAATATTGATCGTTTCATAATTATAGCTTGTTGTTTAACAAAAATCAAACTACTTTCATAAACAAATAGCTATAATTATTAAACGATTAATAATATCAAATATCCAGCCGTCAATTTGTAGAGCATCTTTTAAGAAAGAGGATGAGCCATCGTTAATCAAAATTGGCTAAAAATTATTGATTATTCTTGGAAAAAACTGAACGAAAATATATCCCATCGGAAAGTAACGTTAATCAGTGAATATTTATGCAAATCCGTCGCTATTTATTTTTCTCTCGGTTAAGGTTGTTGTGGGGCCAAGTCAAAATGCTACCACTGTCATGAAAATTTTCACGAATGTTCATTATTCCTTTTCAAATAGTCTGGTGAAATTTTAGAACGGTAAACAGCACCGTTTAGGAGAAAAAAATCGCAAATTTTACAACCTATTGCACTATTGTTATAGCGAGTTCTGGCGATTTCGCCGTATTTACGTTATAACAGCAACAAAAATGCTACCATGTACATAAAACGACAATGTGTAGTTTGAACGATAATCACTTTAACGTTTGGCACCTTTGGAAGACGATCGACAGCACCGTTATTTAAATATTAATTTTTTTTAAATCTTGATCGTCTTCGCTTGGGAACTGAATACGCAGCTGTCTCACTCAAACACCAACCGCACCGCACACCGCGCGACCCCCTAGTCACCACGCCGCCTCACCCCCAAGCCCCGACCCCACACAACCTTAAGTGTACATGCTTCAATACAAATTAACGCTCCATTACAGTTATTTAATGCACTAAACATTAATGAAACAATTAAAAAAATTTAGCACTGATTTGACTAGTGTGAAACAGTCGACCATCCTTAACATAACCAGGTAAAATAGAGACATGAATTTAAAAAACGGTAACGTTATCGCCTCAACCTGTCAATCACAGCAGTTTGCGGGCGCTCGTGCAAGAAAAGATTAATACATGCACAAGATTTTGTTATTGTTATGATAAACATATAACTCGTTTTCTCAGTGGCATTTGGATGTAAAAGCGCTACCAAAAATATTGACAACATAAAACGGTGACAACAACAATCGTTTTGTTAGGCTAATAAAAAGATTTATCAGCATAGCAAAACTGATTTGTCAGCCGAACAAAAGATTTGGCAGCTTAACGATTTTTGTTGTCACCGTTATATGTTTTCATGACACAGAAATTTCTCTACGTGTATGTTTGTTCATTCATTTACATTTCGCTAGAATTTTAATGTTAAGTACATTGCGTTCGTGCTGTAGATCACATAACTCTAGAACTATAAGTCTTGAGCTTTCTACAGAATTGGAATAAAATCAAATTAAAAAAGCTGTGAAGTTTCTATTAAATGCGGTAGGTGGCGGGTAGGCTCTTTGTGGACCTATTACCCGTGGGATGAGTTACCTGAAAATGTAAAAAATGACCGCAAGATCCTCCCTTACGTTCTTCCAGTCTTGTGACCTTACGGCCTAAAGGACAGAAATTGAGCGTACTGAAAAGGAAAGTTCGTTTCTACAGGAAAACTTATTTTTCACAAATTCACTTCACTTGGTTCACGAATGTCTATAGATTTTTTAATAACGTACACCGAAACTTTACGCGATTGTCATTTGAGTTTTTAAAAATTACTACATATCCAGGCTAGCCGTACGACTGAATAAATCATTGATCATCGCGTCGAAGAATTCATGATAAATAATTTCTAATGTTTGATAAATAAAGTTCACTACAGCGTCGAGTTAATACTGAATTTGAAAATTTTCGTTTTCCACGACGTACCAATCTGATAAATACACCTATATAAAACATCGCGTTCCTGAATGTAAGGCGAGAATTGACATTACCAACTACAGGATACTAGTTTCTCATACTAAAAAGAATTACCGAACGCAAAAGTGATCCAAACCTCACAATTGACGCTCGCGACATCAGGACATACGAACATAAACCATGAGTCAAGAAATTTTTTCTCACCTACGAATTCTGCTTAGCTATCACAAGACCACTCCAGACTGTCAAATAGGGAGGAGGGTACATTCTCCCAGAGCACAAAAATACCAAAAATTTAAAACTTAAGAAGGTTTCTGGAACCCTTTTCTTCAAATTTAAATGACAACCAAAATTTATGTTTGAAAGAGATGTTCACAAAATAAAAAGTTTGCAGACGACCTATTTGTTAGATTTTAAATACAAACAAAACAAAAAGTTTCCAGTGGCCCTTTTTCATATTTGAATGAAAACCATTTATGTTTGAAAGAAATATAGACAAAATAAAAAGTTTTCAGACGTCAAATTTTTAAGATTTGAATACTAACTCAAACACTATTTATACTATCCTATGTCGCGTAAAATTTACCCACTGATAATTAAACTACTATCAGTGTAAAGAAATTCACGAATACTGAATCAACCGAACCAACGTTTAGTATCGTAGTCGTGGAGCTCACCGTACTGCGTACTATGTCTATATCAAACGAGCTGCGAAAAACACTTATACTTTAAAATAAGGAGCCAGCTCAATAACGAATTTACAACACGAGAATATTTTTCAGTCACTGAGTTTTTTAATTGTTGTAAAATGTTGTCTTTGAATGAAAATTATTTTTCAGAAAACGAAAAAAGTTCAAATCCTGCATTCTTCACAGTAACGTTCAAATTATAATCTTTGTTGTTGAGAAAAAAAATGCCTGTCGACGTTCTGATATTTTAAATAAAGTGGAAAGTTTGATATTTTTTTGTTTGAGTATTTACATTCTACGTTGATTTGTAGTCAAATTTACTAGTGACGTTTGAGAATTTTAACAGGTACTACATTGAGACACCTGTTAACATTCGACCAGATGATCCGTAGACATGTAACCAATACAACGATATTGACCAAAACCGGTTTCACGTCCCTTCCCCTCTTTCATGGGACATTTATCTAGAACTATATACATAAGCCCAGCATAATATTAGAAATCAGCAGTCATGTCTGTGAGTTAACTGAAGATGGTGTGCCCAACCTTCTTACGGTTTCTATTATATCGGCGCTGTACTTGTATTCAATCGTTTAACAAATCAGTTTTAAAAACGAATTTTTAAATGTGCAAGTTTTAATTTATACAATGATTTCATTTCTCATCGGCAGTAGAATAGACATAAAATAGAAACGCGAGCAGAACGAATATACGGATGACACACACGCTATGAACGCGCCGATCTTCTCGCACCGGTGAGTGAGGATGGTGGTAGGAATGCAAAGCCTGGGTACGTAGCGGATGGGGTTCTCGCGGTACGCGAGCGCTCTCGCGCGCGGCGCCACAGTAGACACTCAACAGTGCCCAACCAAGCACGCAGGTCTCTCGCGATCTTGGGTCAGCGTTCGAACGGCCCCACGGTGGACGGTCAACAAGGCACCACCTTGGAGTTGGGCACCAGTGAAACACAGATACCACGTTAAAGCTTTCGCAATGGCCGTTTTTCTTCACGAGAATTATCATCTCCGGTGGAGAAGTTCCCTCCCAACAATCAGCGCTCGGCAAATCATCTCACCGAAAGAATATTCAACCAACCAGAGCTCAGAGAATCAAGGCCCCGAAAAAATCCGCTCTGTCAATTAATCAAAATTAACCATCAATCGAAAAAAAAAAATGAAAATTTCTTTTTACCGATTTTGCAATTTACCGATCCGGAAAATTTATCAACACATGGAAAAATCGCCAATTTGCGATTTACCGAACTGGAAAATTTACCAATATCCGGAAAATCGAGTTAACGGTCGTAGGGAAAAAATCTACAATACCGACTGCAGGAGCATCGAACGATTTTCACCACGAAAATTATCGACTGCGGTGGACAAGTTCCCACCCACCAATCAGCGCTCGGTAAATCATCTCACCGAAAATATACTCAACCAACCAGAACTCAGGGAATCAAGGCCCCGGAAAAACCCACTCAACAAATCAGAGCTCGGGGAACCATGCAAATTATTCTCACCTGCTTAAAAAAGGGAGTGGGAAGAAGAGGGGATTTAAACAACAAATCAGAGCTCGGGGAATTATGAAAATTATTCTCCCATGTTTTAAAAAGGAGTCGGAGGAAGAGGGGATTTAAATAGCCAATCAGAGCTCGGGGAATTATGCTAATTAGACTAGACGCGACGACAGATGGGAGGTAGGGAGGGGGTAAGCTCTGTCTCCCCAGCACGAGCGTAAAAATCTACAATACCGACTGCAGGAGCATCGAATGATTTTGACCACGAAAATGATCGACCGCGATGGACAAGTTCTCACCCACCAATCAGCGCCCGGGAAATCATCTCACCGAAAAAAAATTCAACCGACCAGAACTAAAAAATGTCCTCTAGGGAAAACTATCAACCACTTACAACGCGGGGAATCTCACCAAACCAATCACAGCTCGGGGAATTCCCCTAGGACCAATCACAGTTCAGGGAATATCACTAACATCTTTCCCCGGCCTCTCATTGGCTCCCTATATTGTACTCACCCCTCCCTAGGGGGGAGAGGGCCTCCGAGACAGACAGTCGAAGGGGTGGGGGTATGGCGCCAGACATAGGGAGAGGAGTGGGGGTACTGTCTCCCTATACCTGTACCTTACTACTCGCAAATGCAGCCCATGTTAGATGAACTTGCTTTAGAATCGTTTAAAAGAAGTTTATCAGACGATCTGATATACGCTGTTAGCGTCCAGGATCCTGAAAATCTTGAAGAATCATTAAAAACCGTACAACATATTGAACGCGTTATGCAAGGAGCTAACGCGCGAAATTCGAATTCCATGCGGTTCACTCAATCGGAGTTTTCCCCGCGAAATTCGCGAGCTACATGTTCCAATAGCGTATACTTCCAAAATCCAGAATGTGAAATATTTAATGAAAATTCGAACTATTCTCGTGAATTTAACAATTCTCACAAATTTAATTATAGAAACAACACACCTCCGCGTGAAGGTAAAAATTATGATCAATTCCCGCGTAGACAATTCAATCGAAACCAAACGCGTAGGAAGTTTAACCCACCTATTAATTATAATCCACCTTATGGATATTATCCGCTTATGCATTTTATGCCCCCAATTTACCCTCAGTACTATCAAGACCCTCCAGATTTTGATTTTCGACAATCCATGTTTAATAACGCATTTAATTATGAAGACAATATCTCTCGATTTGATGATTCTTCTAATGAAGCTACAGCTAACGTGCTTTGCTTCTTGTCATCCTATAAATATCGCCGGGTATTTAAACTATTAAGAAGCTCGACGAGTAGACGCATCATCGAGCAGCCCTTTAAAAATGCGTCACATAAGAGAAATGTTTTTGAAAATAGCAATAATATCAGCTGGATTCGAGGACAATCGCCAGTAATACCATTACACGCTCCCGAACTTCTAAATGGATATGGTCTGTTTTTTTTTATATTAGAGCCGATACCAGCCTGATAAATATTCGGTCACTCAAACAAGATTGCCCACCATGAATCTTCAAATATATCCGGAACTATTTCTGAAAATATTTATACTGTAGGCTCAACGGAATTAACATTTTTCGACAAACCAGAGAAATTTCAAGTGTTGTCAGATGATAAAATCATTCCTATGGATGGTATAATTGAAATGGAATTTCTAAGGAATGAGCAAGCAACGATATCGTTCAATCGTAATGCATTAATTATTGCCTCTCATCCAAACAATACTATACCATTTGAAAAAAAAACATCCCTACGAAGAATATAAACCAATGTAGAGACTTCTGTGATACATCTCGCGATTCATTAAAGGGACACCAATTAAAAGTTCGCACATTATTCAAAACATCTAGAAACGCAAAATGTTCTTTGCAAACAGAGAAATGTGCGTCTCAAAATATGAAATCATTATACTTTGGCTACATAATTGATGCTGATAAAGTTCGACCAGATCCTAAAAAGACAGAAGCTGTCAAGAAATTTCCTACTCCACAAAACGCCACAGGTATAAAGCAATTTCTCCACTTAGCTGGATATTTTCGCAGGTTCATAGAAAACTTTGCACTACACGCCAAACCATTAAGTGATCTATTGAAAGAAGCTGTAGAATTCAAATGGGGAGTAGATCAACAAAAGTCGTTCGATAACTTAAAAGGAACGTTGTGCTCAGCTCCTCCTCTACAATATCCTAACTTCGAAGAACCCTTTATTTTAACAATTGACTTCTCTAACCATACAATCGATGCAGTCCTAAGTCAAGGAAAAATAGATCATAATAAACCGGTGGCATACATGTCTAGATTATTGAATTCGAAACAGAAAAACTACAGAACTATGGAAAAGGAATGTTCAGCTATCGTACACAGCTTACTTCATTTTCACCTTTATTTGAAAGATCGACATTTTACCCTTATAAGCCATCGAGACCCATTAAGATGGATCAATTCAGTCAAATCACCTCTGCAAAGGCTTATTCGTTGGAATAAAAAATTGCGTGAATACGATTATACATTTATGCTCAAGCCAAGCCGGAGGTGAGGGGAGGCACCCTAAGGGGGGCACCCTTCGGAGGTGGCACCCTTGGGTAGGGGGCGATTGCGAGCGCGCGCAGCGCGCGAGCCACAATAAAATCCTAGTATATATATATATATATATATATATCTCTATATTATAAAAAGATCTCGCCGCCGCCGCCGCCGCCGCCGCCGTGTCAAGAATCGAGGGACTTAGAATAATTCGGGCTCAGAGCTTGGCGGAAGGGGGAGGGGGGCACCCTTCGGAGGTGGCACCCTTGGGTAGGGGGCGATTGCGAGCGCGCGCAGCGCGCGAGCCACAATAAAATCCTAGTGTATATATATATATATATATTGTAACACGGTAGATTTTGTACCAGCTCCACCCCGCAGGCTGGCTCGAAGGCCATCACACTCCGCTTATATTTTGGTTTTAGTATTTTAGAGCAGTATTTTTGGATTTAGTTTATAGGAATATTTTGTGTAGAAATTCCCCCCTTTACCCCCCTTCCCATCCCTAGTATGAATGTGGAATGAATAATAGCCCCCCGAAGACCATGGAGGCCCTCAAGGACGAGATAAGAGGCTACGGAAGCTTAGACAGAGTGACGTGGGGAGAGTGTGGGCTGGAAAAACCATCTGACCCCGGACAGCATCCGAGCCAGCTGATGAGTACACCCCGCACCACACGAGTAGCCTCCACACTCGTGTGGACATAAGTTGGAGTTAGCCGCCCGACTGCGTGGGTGTACTCGCACTACTAGGATCGCCAGCGGCACTCAAACGGCCCGCGGCGATCACTCCAGCCAGCTGTGCTACGCTGCCTCGCCACTGCACTGCTCGAGCGCCACTGACCAGCCACACTCGATCCGTTGATCGATGTCGAAGCTCCGTAGTGCTCGGGAGCCGACGAGTCCCGAGGATCGACGAGGGTCTCCGAAAACATCGAGGAAGAAGAAGGATTGTTCGCTCTCGCGGATGGCGTTTGGAGCCGACGCGGATTGTAAGTCCGAATCTCAAATTAAGTTGAACCGCGAGATAGCAAACTCCCACGTGATTAATTAAAATGACGCAGGTATTTATTTTATATAACAAAACAAACACTAATTTATTTCAGAAGAAAATTATATACAAACGTAACTGTTATTATTGTAAGTTGGTCTGTATTGGATACAGACTTGAATCGGAAAATGTTAACTTAATAATGTCAAGACAAGAATCTGTGTAGCCATGAGCTGACGATCAGACTCTTGGAGTGTCCGTTCTGTCTGAGAAGCTGAAGACGACTGACTACTCAAAAAGGTTCCAACATTGAGTATGATAAGTTTGGGAGTGGGAGGTAACGTCGCTAGTGTCAATTTTTTGCACGCTGAAGGGTTTTTCGTTAACACGTGGGGATGCGTTGACGCCTCGGCAGCGTCGGACCATCAGGTATCCACGGGATTTCTCGCGACCCATGGGACCCCCAGTAATTGCAGTCTTGGGGTGCCGATGCGTACGGTCCGCGACTGGTTAATCCTTCGCTAGCCGATGGCCACTACCATAAACCACTAAAAAATGTGTTTGCTTCTTTCAAGTTATTCTGTACGTGCGTTTTCCATGTGAATTCCTGAGGATTAGAAAACGTTTCCAGATTCTCATCTGGTCCGCAGATGTCTCGATGTTTGACACGAACGGCGTTACTCCTTGACTTTTATTACGGTGTTGAATATTGAATAAAGAAATGGCATTTGCAAGCTACGATATTTTTCCGCGACGGAACATACTCCCCCCGTTGAGAGAGTTAGCGATCAATAATTGACGTGTTTTTAATGTATAGCAACGAAAATGGCTTAATGGCGCGATGAACCAGGGTCTACGTTGGTGGTGATGGTCGGTGGATGATCTTCTTCCGGTATTGGAAGCGGAGCCAGTTTCTTGACATTCCTGTCGAATGTACCCTTGGCTGTCTTCACCGTTACTGTGCGAATGATACCGTCTGCTCCTGGATGAACCTTGAGCACCCTACCCATGGCCCACTGAAGAGCAGGAAGGTTGTCCTCCTTCAAGAGCACCACGGTCCCTGTCTGGATGTGGTGTTCACCTTGTGTCCATTTTGTGCGTTTGTTGAGTTCCGTGATGTACTCTTGGTGCCATCGGGCCCAAAAGTGTTGTTTCAATTTTTGGATATGCTGCCACATTGACAATCTGTTGGTCGGCGTATCTGAGAAATCAACTTGCGGTCTACACTTGAGTGCTTCACCGATTAAAAAGTGTCCAGGCGTTAACACGAGCAGATCGTTTGAGTCTGACGAGAGAGCTGTCAACGGCCGTGAATTCAAAACAGCTTCGATCTGAATGACCAACGTGTTAAAGGCATCGTATGTGAGCATTTCCATTCCGACAATTCTTTTTAGGTGATGTTTAAATGACTTCACTGCTGCTTCCCACAGACCTCCGAAATGTGGAGACTGTGGTGGGATGAAGTGCCAAGCGATTGAGTGATTGATCGCGAACTGGCTGACTTGTTGTTGATGTTTATCAGATTGAAGAAGCTGGTGTATCTCTCTCATCTCGTTGTTGGCTCCGACGAAGTTAGTGCCATTATCGGAGTAGATATTGCTGCAGATTCCCCGCCGTCCGATGAATCGATCGAGAGCAGCAATGAAGGCTTCGGTGGTGAGATCGCTGACCACCTCTAGGTGCACCGCCTTGACTGCCAAACAGATGAAAACTGCCACGTAAACCTTAATACGATTCCTATTTCGGTGTCTTTTTTCCTTGATGTAGAAAGGACCGCAATAATCAATTCCCACGTTGGTGAATGGTCGCGACTCTGTGACTCGTGCTTCGGGCAAGTTACCCATGATATACTCGACCGATGGAGGTTTCTGTCTGAAACACCTTATACACGCTCTTGTGATTTGACGTACTGCATTTCGTCCATCTATAGGCCAATAACGTTGTCGTATTGCGTACAACGTCGCCTGGGCACCAGCGTGGAGCTGTAGCTGGTGTTCTCGTTCGATGATGAGTTTAGTGACGTGGTGACCCTTTGGCAATATGATCGGGTGTCGTTGCGCATAAGGAATCATCGCTTTCTGTAGTCTTCCTCCGACCCGTAGGATTCCTTCCTTGTCGAGGAATGGATTCAAATTTGCTAATTTGGCAAGTCGGAAATCCTTCGCCTTCCTTGGTGTTTTTAGCGCATCAATAAGATCCGAGAATGTCGCCTCTTGCATCAAACGAATGATCTTATTGTGTGCAGCAGTGAGTTCGGCGAGCGTGAGCTTTCCTTGTTGTTTGTTGTGAATTTTGAATCGGAGACAGTAAGCAACAATCCGTTGCATTTTCTCTATCGACGAATATCGCGTCAGAAGTTCGTTGGTCGGATGTATTGTCGCGAGGCAGATATTTTTCTTGCATTCCGGTGGTATGTCTGGAAATGTAAGTTTGAGGATCGGCCACGATGACTCTTCTTTCCGAAGCCAGTCTGGACCAGTTTTCCAAATTGACGGCTTCACAAACACGTCTGGTCGTTGTCCTCGTGAGATAAGATCTGCTGGATTGTCATGTGTCCGGACGTGTCTCCAATTGTTGACATCTGTTTTTGTTTGAACTTCTGCTACCCGATTTGCTACGAACGTTTGTAGACGCTGAGGGATAGTGTTCAGCCAATGTAGCACAATCGTTGAGTCGGTCCAGTAGATAATGCGATTTACTTGTATTTGGAGTGCTTCTTGTACTGTGGCCATCAAATTTGCGAGAAGTTGTGCTCCACAGAGTTCCAAGCGAGGGATCGTTATTGGCTTCAATGGTGCAACTCTTGACTTGGCGCAGAGGATATTGGTGATGACTTCGCCGTCAACGGTGATTGCCCGTAAGTAGATGCAGGCTCCATACGCGATCTGGCTAGCGTCACAGAATCCGTGCAGCTGTATCTCCTTGGTGTTCTCCAACATAGTTCCTCGCTTGAAGCTGAGGTTATTCAGCAGAGGTAGTTGGTTGTAGAAATTGATCCATTCCGTGTGGATCTCAGTGGGTAACGCCTCGTCCCAGTGTATTTTCAGCATCCACAGTTTTTGCATGATGGCCTTGGCGAGGATCACGACAGGACCTAACAATCCCAATGGATCGAAGATCTTAGCTGTTTCTGAGAGGATGCTGCGTTTGGTGACTCTTGGTGCAATATCTGCTAGTTTCACCGTGTATGTGATGTCATCAGTGGCTGAATTCCAAAAAATGCCCAACGTCTTGAGTGTTGACGATTCACCCAGCTGCAGTTGGAGGTTTACGTCTTGCTCGGGAAGTCCTGCTAACAGCTCTCGTTCGTTCGATGCCCATTGTCACAAATTAAAGCCTCCCAGTTTCAACAGCTGATCGATTTCGTCCCGCAGCCTGACTGCTTCTTCCTTGGTCTGAGTCCCCGTGAGTAGATCATCTACGTAGAGATCTCGTTCCAAAACCCTTGCTGCGATAGGGAATTGATGTCCTTCATCCTTGGCCAATTGATGCAGGCATCTTATAGCGAGATATGGTGCAGCTGATAGTCCGAAGGTCACTGTGTTGAGCTCGTAGGTTTTTATTATGCCCTCTCTGTTGCGCCACACGATTCTCTGATATTTTCGATCCTCAGGACGGACGAGAATTTGCCTGTACATTTTTTCAATGTCGCCCGTGAGGACCCATCGGTGCATTCTGAAGCGGAGTAGTAAGGAGAATATATCATCCTGGATGGTGGGTCCGACACGAAGAGTTTCGTTCAGAGAAATCCCGGTGCTCGTCTTCGCCGATCCGTCGAAGACGACTCGTACCTTGGTTGTGAGGCTACCTTCTTTTATAACTGCGTGATGAGGTAGATAATATCCTTGATCAGTTGGTTTCGTCTCCGTCATATGTCCAAGGTCAAGATACTCTTGGAGAACAGCGTTATATCGGAGGCCCAGATCAGGATTTTGATGCAGCTTCCGTTCAATAGCCGATAATCGACGGATCGCTCTGGAGCGTGATTCGCCTAGCTGCGATTGTTTGTCGTTGAATGGGAGCGCTACGACGTATCTCCCATTCTTGTCGCGAGTGACGTTTTCGCGGAAATGGTCCTCACAGATAGCTTCATCGTTGCTCCGATGGCGCACGGGAGTAGATGCCTCTTCGAGTCTCCAAAATCTCGTTAGATCTACTTCGAGAATATTAGACGTAGCGTGGCAGTTGCGTTGTCGTGAAGGCTGCGCTGTTGGCGCGCTCCCTCCGATGACCCATCCAAATAGAGTTTTCTGCAAGAACAAGTCTGGCTCACCCTTTGCTGACAATCCAATTTTCCCTACACAGAGAACGGACAGTGCGATCCCGGCGCTCAGGAGCATGTCGACTGGTCCAGGACGGTGGAAGCTGGGGTCCGCCAGCTTCAAGTTCCGCGGAATGTTCAACACTTCGCGATTGACCTGCTGATCTGGTACGGTTGAGTAATCTGTGGTAAAATCAAGAAATCTAGCGTCCTCTCATAATTGTTGTGCCTGGAGCGTATTGTAACGGTGACTAGTTGTTTGATGATTGTTGTCATTGTATTTAGAGCTCCTATCGGTATAGTACAGTTGCGTCTTGGTAGTCCCAATAGGACAGCTGCACGTTCGGTAATAAAGTTTGTCGTCGAACCACTGTCTAGCAATGCTCTACATGTGAAAGTCTGAGACTTGACACTCACCGCGTTGACCAAAGCTGTAACTAACAGCTCACTCGTGGGTGAGGTAACAAGAGAACTCGTGTGGCGCTGCTGACTGATAGGAGGCTCTGCTTCGGCTAGTCAAGACTGGGTCGTCGATACCGTTGGCCTTGCCGTCTGTCCTTGAATTTCTGTTTTATGCAAAAGTGTATGGTGTCTTTTGTTGCACTGAGTGCAATTACGAGATGTGCATTGTGCCAGTAGATAGTTGGACCGTAGACAATTGTAGCAGAGTGACGCTGCACGTACCGCGTTTTGTCGTTCAGTCCACTGCATACCCAGAAATTTTGGACACTTCATTATTGAGTGAGTTGTTTCCCTGCAGATTGCGCAGGACGAGACACTCGCTGTAACGAATGCCTGCTTCCTTGAAGTATTTTTACCTTGTCCCTGGCGTAGATTTTCGTGTTGCCCTTGTTGCTTTGGATTGGCGTTTGGTAATGAAGAGTCTGAGCAGTTTGCCCGTTTCTCTAGGAATTCCAATAGGTCTGTGTACTTGGGTAACGTGGAATCCTTGATGGTAAGCTCCCAGTGCCACGCAGTATCCGAGCTGATCTTTGTTAAAATCAGATGTATCAGTGGTAGATCCCAGCTTTCGGTCGGCTGGCCGAGATTGTTTAACGCGCGCACATGTTGGGTCACCGTGTCAACGAGGTCTCCGAGTGCCGCTGGACTATCCTTATGGAGGCGTGGATAATCATTGATTATAGACCAGTGACGACGCAGAGTTTTTTGTACACAGTCAAATTTTTTCTTTAAAATTTCGATTGCGCACTGGTAATTCCTGTCCGTTGTTGGCAGCGAATCGATGGCCATAGCAGCTTTCCTTGTCACGGAGCTTCGCAGATACTGCAGTTTTTGCACTGACGATAAACCATCGTTTTTGTCGATCAGGCACGAGAACAAATCAAAGAAAGTATTCCACTTTTCAATGGATCCATCGAATTTTGGAATGTCCAGTTGTGGCAACTTCACTGGCACTGCTGCAGGAGTTACCGACGACACTGAGCGTTCGCTGGGGCTTGAAGAGGTGCTGTGGCTGAGACATTCTAACGCTCTTCCTACCGCCTTGTCAAATGTCTCTTCGAATGGAATCCGTTTACTGACTTCGTTCTCGTCGATCTCCTCTATTTTGTCTTGCACTTCGGGGAACTTTTCGTACCGTGAGCGCAGCCCGTCGAGGGCGGCTTGGAGCTCGAACGGGTTCCGCGCACCGGGGTCAGCGGCTTCATACGCGTCTAGCTTTTTGGAGAAGGCCGTGATGGAACCTTGTATATTTCCCCTTTGTCGAATAAGCGTTTTGAGTGTTGCTATAGACTCCGGTGCTATCGATATCGTGAGTTTTAGCCGTGGCCTTGTTTGGAGCTGTACAAGCGACGATTCTCCGGGACGGTCCTGTTCTCGACGATTGTCGACGAATGCTGCACTTGTCACTTAAGTAAGTCTTATGAGTTTGACGCGTAGCGTTAAGAGCGAGCGTCTAAACGCATAGACGAATCCAGTTTCACTTGTATACTTGACACTATTATCTTTATCACTACCGGTTACACTTTGCACTGTGGGTTCTGTATCCGGCTCGAAGGACCAAAAAATGTTCGCTCTCGCGGATGGCGTTTGGAGCCGACGCGGATTGTAAGTCCGAATCTCAAATTAAGTTGAACCGCGAGATAGCAAACTCCCACGTGATTAATTAAAATGACGCAGGTATTTATTTTATATAACAAAACAAACACTAATTTATTTCAGAAGAAAATTATATACAAACGTAACTGTTATTATTGTAAGTTGGTCTGTATTGGATACAGACTTGAATCGGAAAATGTTAACTTAATAATGTCAAGACAAGAATCTGTGTAGCCATGAGCTGACGATCAGACTCTTGGAGTGTCCGTTCTGTCTGAGAAGCTGAAGACGACTGACTACTCAAAAAGGTTCCAACATTGAGTATGATAAGTTTGGGAGTGGGAGGTAACGTCGCTAGTGTCAATTTTTTGCACGCTGAAGGGTTTTTCGTTAACACGTGGGGATGCGTTGACGCCTCGGCAGCGTCGGACCATCAGGTATCCACGGGATTTCTCGCGACCCATGGGACCCCCAGTAATTGCAGTCTTGGGGTGCCGATGCGTACGGTCCGCGACTGGTTAATCCTTCGCTAGCCGATGGCCACTACCATAAACCACTAAAAAATGTGTTTGCTTCTTTCAAGTTATTCTGTACGTGCGTTTTCCATGTGAATTCCTGAGGATTAGAAAACGTTTCCAGATTCTCATCTGGTCCGCAGATGTCTCGATGTTTGACACGAACGGCGTTACTCCTTGACTTTTATTACGGTGTTGAATATTGAATAAAGAAATGGCATTTGCAAGCTACGATATTTTTCCGCGACGGAACAAGGATGACAGTTGATTATCACTTCGAGCTTCGCCGTCGCCGTGTCCTCCCGAAAGTATTATAGTAAAGTTTGCGAGTCCTCGTGGGAGTTGTCCACGGGACTAGGATTGTGTGTGTGTGTGTGATAATTAGCGTGAGTAATTTTTGTTTGTTCTGAGACCCCTTTTCCCCCTTTTCGCCCTGTATTTTTTAAGTTATTAGAGTTTTTAGTTTTCATTTTTATATCGAGTCAACCAGCTGCCACCCCGTGGAGACCGGCACGTTTTCCTTAGACTTAATTAGCGATTATTCTGTGTTTTCTGCGTGCGAGGTAGTGTGGTGGTGATCGCGACTATCTCAGCGATATTTACCATTAATTTTCTTTCCCGATTTTATTTATATTTTTGCCCCATTAGCGAATATTCCCCTGCCACCCCCCCCCCCCCCCCTTTCAGCCATACCGAGGTAATAATTAAGAAGCCATAGAGTTCGGGAACCCTCCCCCCTGAAATCGTCTCTATTTTGGCTAGCCGAGTTACCCCACTTTTTGCCATATTTTTGTTATTAATTTTTCCCTATTTTGCCATATTTTTGTTATTAATTTTTCCCCATTTGGCCACAGTTGGTTATTAATCTTTTTTTGTCCCCTGTAGTTTGCATATTTCCCCCCCGTGACACCCAGAGTCCCTGCCACCGGTAACCCCCACCATTTCCCCCACCCGACCGTGCTGGACTCTGAAATTTTTCGACGTCGCCCGGACTTAGAAAATTTTCGACAGTCTAGGGACTTAGAAAATTTTCGATAGAGTCGGACTTAGAAAAATTTCAGCTCCTCTCGGACTCTGAAATTTTTCGACGTCGGCCGGACTTAGAAAATTTTCGATAGTCTTGGGACTTAGAAAATTTTCGACAGAGTCGGACTTAGAAAAATTTCAGCTCCTCTCGGACTCTGAAATTTTTCGACGTCGCCGGGACTTAGAAGATTTCCGACGTCCTCTCGGACTCTGAAATTTTTCGACGTCGCCGGGACTTAGGAAATTCCCGACGTCCTCCGGACTCTGAAATTTCCCCACTGTCTTACGCCGTACCCCCCCCCCCCCCCAACGGTGCTACACGTCACGTAGCTGGCGCCCATTTAGAGTTATTGTATTGAGTTTTTCTTTTGTTTTTTTATTGAGATTTTTGTATTACTATTAAATCGAGTTTGGTTATTTTTTCTTATAATTATTTTATTTTTATTATGTCTTTTCACTAACCCCTTCCCCTCCTAATAAAAAGGGAAGCCGGTTATAATATATATACTAGGATTTTATTGTGGCTCGCGCGCTGCGCGCGCTCGCAATCGCCCCCTACCCAAGGGTGCCCCCCGTAGGGTGCCCCCTCCCCTCCCCACCCCTCCCCCCCTTCCGCCAAGCCCTGAGCCCGAATTATTCTAAGTCCCTCGATTCTTGACACGGCGGCGGCGGCGGCGGCGGCGGCGGCGGCGAGATCTTTTTATAATATAGAGATATATATATATATATATATATATATATATATATATATATATATATATATATATATATATATATATATACTAGGATTTTCCAGGAAGTATGGGAAAGACCCCTGAAATTTTTCTAAGTCCCTCGATTCTTGACACGGCGCCGCCGCCGCCGCCGCCGCCGCCGCCGTGTCAAGAATCGAGGGACTTAGAAAAATTTCAGGGGTCTTTCCCATACTTCCTGGAGGTCTTTCCCATACTTCCTGGAGGTCTTTCCCATACTTCCTGGAGGTCTTTCCCATACTTCCCGGGAGTCTTTCCCATACTTCCTGGAAGTCTTTCCCATACTTCCTGGAGGTCTTTCCCATACTTCCTGGAGGTCTTTCTCATACTTCCCGGGAGTCTTTCCGATACTTCCTGGAGGTCTTTCCCATACTTCCTGGAGGTCTTTCCCATACTTCCCGGGAGTCTTTCCCATACTTCCTGGAGGTCTTTCCCATACTTCCTGGAGGTCTTTCCCATACTTCCCGGGAGTCTTTCCCATACTTCCTGGAGGTCTTTCCCATACTTCCTGGAGGTCTTTCCCATACTTCCTGGAGGTCTTTCTCATACTTCCCGGGAGTCTTTCCGATACGTCCTGGAGGTCTTTCCCATACTTCCTGGAGGTCTTTCCCATACTTCCCGGGAGTCTTTCCCATACTTCCTAGAGGTCTTTCCCATACTTCCCGGGAGTCTTTCCCATACTTCCTGGAGGTCTTTCCCATACATCCCAGGGAGTCTTTCCCATACTTCCTGGAGGTTTTTCTCATACTTCCCGGGAGTCTTTCCCATACTTCCTGGAGGTCTTTCCCATACTTCCCGGGAGTCTTTCCCTTACTTCCTGGAGGTCTTTCCCATACTTCCCAGGGGTCTTTCCCATACTTCCCGGGAGTCTTTCCTATACTTCCTAGAGGTCTTTGGGGAGATTGCACTTTTTTGGGGGAGATTGCGAGCGCGCGCAGCGCGCGAGCCACAATAAAATCCTAGTATATATATATTGTGACGGGCTATTACAACGGCTCAGGACTCACCGTGTAACCGCCGACGTCCAAATATAACGACGCCCACGCTGTAATTTTTCTTCCTTACTTGCTTACTCTCCCAGATGGGCGCCAGGTAATCTATTATTCTCCCGATTACCAGGGAGATTCTTACCACTTCTCCTCACTATCGTCCAGCTAGCTGTAAGGGTGCAGTTCGGGGGGAAGGCATGCAAAATAATTTCTACAAACCACGCCTATTTCTTTTGCTATAAAAATCAAACAATCGATAATTTATTTCTCTAGCTTCCGCGTCAAGGAAAACCGAATCGGAAGCGGACGCCAAATAAATTAGTCTCTTTCCTACAAATTTGACTCGTGTCCGACATTCGACGCGGATTTACCACTTTTACGCGCTTTACAACTTTGACTCGAGTCCGACAATTTCGCGAGACTGATCCACGAATAAATGTTTTCTAATTCTTAGCACCGAGATTGAAGGAGGCCGGCCTCGTGACAATAATTCGAGGTACTTCTACACCGCGATCACTTCCGGGGAATTATTAAAATCTGGGAAGTTGCACCAAGTGCGCCTACCTTTTTCTTCCCGATTCTCGTACTTAATCCCAGCCGGAAAACTCGTCCTGTGGATTCCCACTGAATTTCTCACGATGCTCGTGCACTCAACTTCACTCGATCGCAATTTACCGATCTCTTTTCTCTCTATTCTCTGCCACTACGCGAGACGTCCTATTACTCTCCTAATCGTTTCACGTCCCGTTGTTCACTCCCCTTATTTTTCACGCTGTCGCGTGCCACACTCCTCGCTTCCTTGTTCGGGAGTTCTCGAGTGGGGGCATCGGCCTAATATCGACGCTCTTCTTAGATCATCGGCGTCGTGCCCTTCCGTCTCGGCTCCCCGCTCTCTCGCATCGCCGGACTTCCGAGGAGTTCCACGAATTTACTCTGGAAATAATATAGTCTTGGCAGTCAACAGCTCGCAATATTTCGTACTGGACATTGTCGGTGAGAAAAGATTCGGCGGATCTCGCGGTGGCTCGAGCCTATGCTGCGCGCTCGATCTCATCAGCACCCGTTGAAGCGAGCGTGTTGTAACGCCTCGTCACAATATATATTCACATTATTGAATTTAAACAATGTACCGTTTCAAAATCAAGACAAGGGATTTATAGATTATCATATTTTCCATCAGAAACACACTTTACAAGATGCGACCGAACTTGCGCATCCAAGTTCTTTATAAAGTTTTATAAAATTCATATTTGCTCCCACAAATTAGTTGAATGTTCAATTTTGTAAGAAGATAACATAGAACGACAATCAGAAATTTATCACTTTTGGAACCCATCACATCCTTTTTAGAAACAAAAATGTCGTGTTTTGAAAATTTCAATATTCCTCAAAATATCAATATACCGATCATCCTCCAAATTCCTACACAAACCTCATCCTCATATAAGTTATCCAATACCAAGAAGACCACTCAACTTCACGATGTACATCACCTTCCTTATTCTTTAACTTGGAGAAATACTTGGTTCAACACGTTACATAAAGAATATGGCCAGATTGTGTAACGAGCCTATGAGCGGACTTCGACTGTCGCGGATGGAATGCCGATTCACTACCTTCATCAATGTTCAACCGTTTGAGGACTGGCAACCGAGTTTTTGCCCAGCTAGCACCGGATACCATGGAAGTAGACGACCATCCAATTCTGTTTGAGCACTCAAGATACCTCATCAACGAAGCAGACATTCGAAGTACTCCAAACGAAATCAAACGCACCTAGTAAAACTGAACTCCATACCTTGCACTCGACGACGACGACATTATTGAAGTTGTCAATCGCTGGACCTAAGATGCAACAAGACCAGCAACAATTTACGTTCCGGTGGATAGTGGAACATCACCAAGCTGTACCCTTATATCTAAACCAGATACTAGAAGCCTACCTGCAACAAGGATCGAATCAACGATGGTCAACGGCAGGGGTCATCGCCAACCTAACCGCCCTGATTGACCATTACCAGGAGTCTGACCTCTCAAGACGAACATTCGTGACCACTACATTATCTACCAACCAACTGAACCTCCATTTCAACTCTTGAACGGATGTTTCATCGTTCAGACTTCACCCTGGACCCGCAACTTCAACATCAATACCAACTGCCTAAGGACCGAAGATAACATATTATTTATAAACAAAATGTTCGTGAGTAGAATTAAGCGTGCTAAATTAAGAATAGAAAGTAAAAGCCCCTTATGATGAACATTGTGTTATAGAAATTTTCGTTAGTCAACACAAATCAATTGATCATCGTACTCTGTGACAACGAACGTAGAGTAAATTAAGCTATAATTTTGTTTTTATTCTAAAAAACCTTGCACGAAAATGATCAGATATCACTAATCATATCTTCCCAACTATTGCCAAATTTTCAAAAATAAGAGTAAACCCAACGGTCACCACTACTGCGGACGGGTCAGATATTCCTTACCAGAATTATGGTACTATACCTGAATATGGTTTATCTTGTGGCATTGAAATTAGTTCATGTTGCAAAAAAACAGAGAGGAGAGAAAAAAAATCAATTTATCTGCTCCCAAGACCATTACTCTAGGAGGAGTTCATTCTCCTTCTGACAAATATAAGGCAACTTCCTGTAAAAAAAATATATATATATATGCCAACCCTTTCCAAGTACCTATATGTACTCCTTAACCAACTACCTATTCCACTATTAATAATCTATCAGATATCAAAATCTATTTCAACACGGAATTTTAAGCAAACTAAACTTATTTGAACATATATCTTCTTTGCATCCGAAATATGCACAAATTTGAAGTCACCGAGAACGATGACTAATCTAAGTGGGGAGGTGTCACGTGCGACTAAAAATTCCTAAATAGAAATTCACTAACACTTACTTAGCCCAGATAACTAAGACTCTCTCGAACAACACTTTTTCTCCGGATTATTTTATTTACCACAATATGCTCCGTGTTACCTCTCTCACTGCACAAACGACACTAAACCGACTTCGATCCAAAAAGTCCGCACCGGCATTTAGAAACAGGGACATTGATTCCGCATGTGGAAGCAATAATAGACACCAAAACTAGAGCAAGATCTCCTTCCGAGAAGCTTTTAAAACTCTTTCTCGCATCGACCTCCCGGATCCTCAGCATCCGCGTAAACGCAGGTTGTCACCGCCGCCGAAGAGGCATCATAAACTGTATAGATTATTGCCATCAGCCGCGCTAGATAAAAGAACTGCGCCCTCCTGCTTACTAAGGAGCGTTAGACTTGGAACCTACTAGAATATCTATCTTTTTATGCGTAGTATTATAGCCCCGATTTCCAGCGACCAATGTAACCCGTTCTACTCATCCGATGACCAAAATTGTAAACTCAGCCTCCCACCACGTTCTCTTTCCTGTATAAAAACCCTGACCCACAAGGGAAGTCGAGCTTAGTTTAGTTTAATTTTCGTTTAGTCTTACGTCGGGTGTAGACACGATGCTCCAGGCCTTCGTCAGAAGGGAGCGAGTAGCTACTACCGTAGTAGTCATTCGGTCGAACAGTCTCTTGCTAAGTCTCCGTTTAATTCTACAGATCGCGACGCGCGGCTTCTCCGTTAGCTGAGTGCGAGTAGAATTATCATATTTGTTTCTCAAAGTAAAAATCATTATAAAAGTGTTTAGAACCAATCGGTAGATTGTATATGCCGCTAAAAACGCGACGATTATTTAAATTGTATATTCCGCTAAAAACGCGACGATTATTTAAATTGTGAATTCCGCTAAAACGCGACGTTTATTGAAATTGTGTATTCCGCTAAAACGCGACATTACTTAAAATTGTATATTTCACTAAAAACGCGACGTTATTGAAACTGTGTATTTCCTCGACAACGCGACGTCTTTATTATTTTCCCGCTGCGGCGACGAACCTCCGAATCGTACGAGAGCATCAACGTCTCTCCCATTGTCACCCACATAGCACATAATATTGCCTAAATATTGCAGGAATATTTCGAATATTTCATTACACAGGAATATTACCATAAGCTTCCAATCGAATATTCACAAATATTTAATTGCAATATTGTCAACTTAAAGTTCAGAAATATTGTTAAAGGTAAAACAATTGCCAATCATTTTTTAAATATTTCTGAACATTACCTGTGAAACAAACAATCCAATTTCTTCAACAATATTTCACAAAGTTTCGAATAAAAGGTTCCAGATTAGATTTTGCAAATATTACAATGAAACTTTTTTGCAACATTCCAATACGTTTCAAGTGGAAATTTCTAAACTAGTTTTAAAAAGTTGAATTTGTTGATAAAAAGAAATTCGCCTCGTTCAATTGAGTATCATTCGATTTGAAAAAACTGAAATTCAATCGGGAAGTCGTCATATAATTATGTGGAAATGGGGACAAATTCTGACAGAAATTGGAAGCCTCATTAGAATTGATTGGAAAACGCGGCACGGTATGAATCGATTTTTTTTACAAGATTGTTATGCACCAGAAATCTTCTAAAAGGTTGTTCAATCTTTATTTTTTAATTCATCAGTCTTTGTTGACAGAACACATGGGCAATAAAAGTATAACGTTTGTACAAGTAATCGATAGTCTAGTGGTTAGCGTGATAGACATTAAGTCGTTAAATAGGTTTGATAGGTAGGTAGATGTAAGTCTTTGAAGCGAGAATTTACGTTTCTTTCAACCGCATTCCCCTCTGGAACAAATTTAGTTAATGAAACTCTAATATTGTTATATATTTTTTAAGCAGGATCGCTTTTTAAAATTACTCATCGTTAATTCAACGTGGATGTACTACATAGGTGAGGTTGTGAGTTCGATTCCTGGACGGGATTTTTTTTTGTTTTTTTTTTTTTCCAATAAATAATATTATTATCGAGGACATCCAATGGTTCTGTTTAAAAACTCGCAATCAAAAAATTATATTGAAAACGGTAGAATTTCTTACGAGTTAGCCTTGGGCGGAAAATGTAATATTAACACAATATTGCTCTGTAATATTATTGAAATATTATATTTGCAACGTTTTGAGCGGACATTGCAAGATTCCTACAATATTTTATAAATGTTTTAAACATCTTTCACAATATTTTCGCAATATTGCATTGTTGCAAAGGAATATTTCGAGAATGTTTTAGAAATATTTCGGTGCTATGTGGGCAAGGTATTTATTATTAAGAAACTTGTGTACTTGTATTGAATGCTAATAAACTCTGTTGAAACTAAACAATTTCTAGTACTCTGGTTAAGAGAACAGGACTTCTCAAAGTCCTCAGCGTTACCCACGACACTCTACTATTTTTAATCGTAGAACTAGAGATATACTAACCGCTCGGTGTAATCCCGCATTTTCTCAACATCTCCGGACGTCACAACTCCCAGAACGATACAAGGAATGCAGAGGAATCAATTGCAGGCCGATAAATTTATTGTTGTTGAAAATAAGCAACTAATTGTTCTCTAACTAATACAATTAACAAGGTATTAACTTTTAATTTGTTTATCTTTATTCATTGCATACTTTAGAGAAAAAAATAACGTGATGACTTTTTTTTTGTAGAAACATGACTTTTAACGTAATCTGCGTAGAAGCTGTGTTGCCATGAATTTCGACGTAATTATTTTCAAAACTATTGCTGCTAGCGGAAAATACCTTACGACGTTTTCTTCTAAAAAATGGGAAAGGAATGCAGTAAAATCAATTGCGGATCGATGAAATGATTGTTCATAAAAATAAGCAGCAAATTGTTGTCTAACAAATGCAATTAACACGTTATTAACTTTTAACTTGTTTGCAGTCATTTTATCGGTGCGCAATTAATTTCACTGCATTCGTTGCACCGTTTTAAGAGGAAAACGTCCTTTAGTATTTTCCGCTAGAAGCAATAGTTTTTAAAATAAATACGTCGAAATCAATGGCGACACAGCTTCCACGCAGGTTACATTAAAAGTCTAACTCCTACAAAAAAGTTTATCACGATATTTTTTACTCTAAACTATGCAAGAAATAATGAAAAACCAGTTAAAAGTTAATAACTTGTTAATTGCATTAGTTATACAACAATTTGTTGCTTATTTTCAACAACAATCATTTTATCGGTACGCAATTGATTTTACTGCATTTCTTGCACAATATTAAGAGGAAAACGTCTTTTAATATTTTTCACCAGAAGCAATACTTTTCAAAATAATCACGTTGAAATCGGTTGCGACTCAACACCCACGCAGATTACTTTAAAAGTCATGTCCCTACAAATAAGTTGATTACGACCTTTTTTTACTCTATACTATGCAAGGAATGTAGTAAAATCAATTGCGGACAGATAAAATAATTATTGCTGAAAATAAACAACACATTATTATCTAACTAATGTAATCAACAAGTTATTTACTTTTAACTTATATTTATTTATTCCTTGCATAGTTTAAAGTGAAAAAGGTCCTATTCGATCTTTTTATAGGGACAAGACTTTCAGAGTAATCTGCGTGGGTGTAGTCGCAACCGATTTCGACGCGATTATTTTCAAAAGTATTGCTTCTAGTGAAAATTACTAAAGGACATTTTCCTCCTCAAATTGTGCAACGAATGCAGTAAAATCACTTGCATACCGATAAAATAATTGTTGTTGAAAATAAGCAACAAATTGTTGTCTAACTAATGCAATTAACAATTTATTTACTTTTAACTTATATTTATTTATTCCTTGCATAGTTTAAAGTGAAAAAAGTCCTATTCAACCTTTTTGTAGGGACAAGACTTTTAGAGTTATCTGCGTGGGTGTTGAGTCGCAACCAATTTTAACATGATTATTTTCAAAAGTATTGCTTCTAGTGAAAAATACTAAAGGACATTTTTCTCCTCAAATTGTGCAACGAATGCAGTAAAATCAATTGCGTACCGATAAAATAATTGTTGTTGAAAATAAGCAACAAATTGTTGCCTAACTAATGCAATTAAGGGGAGGGAGTCAGGTCAAAATAATTAAATTTGTAACTTCAATATCATCCGAATTCTCTTGCATATAAAAATGATCAATGAACTATATTGTTGGTACTCGATGAAAGGATTTTTTACTGCCATCTGACTTGCGTATGCCTTTCCATATTATCTTAAGCAAAGGTTTTAGGTTTTCCACTCTGCGCGTGATTCAGATCAAACTGCTAGGCAGATTGGGCTAGTTGATGTCTCATTTTCTTCTTCATAAAAAGATACACCGGCTAAATGGAGCAAAATATTTTTTTTTCATCCTGAAAGCAAAGTTAATAACTGATTTAGAAAATAGCATAAAATTTATTTAGTAATAATTATGTCACTTTAAAAATATTACCTTTTATTAACTTTTGCTCCATTTAGCCGGTGTATCTTTTCATGAAGAAGAAAATGAGACGTCAACCAGCCCAATCTGCCTAGCAGTTTGGTCTGAATCACGCGCAGAATAGGTTTAAAACCAAGTTTCGGCAAATGGCATCTAAAGCTTACCACTCAAATAAAAATGTTTATACTGTTTTCACCTTTGGGGCACCTTAGTACCTTTAATGAACAAAATAAAAATATTATTTGCAAGGCAGATTACAGAATATTATTAATAATGTTATTAATAGGGCACTTCCGGTGACGTCAATCGGTACAGACGCACAAAGTCTCAGTTGTATTTATTTTCACTGTTTTAATATCTTTAAGTTCGCCTGCTATGGCCCGGGACGTATTCCCTGGATAGCCGAGACGAAATAGTAACTACGAAGTGTTTTGTTCTCTCGCCTACCATTTATTCAGGAGAAACTGCAGCCACAAAAAGATCGGTACTGAAGCCCTGTCGGCTTTGAGGTTAGTATCTGAGCTTCTACTTGAATATAAAAAAAAAAAAAAAAAAAAAAAAACAAAAACAAAAACAAAAAGCTGTAGAGTGTAATCCGGCGATGGAACACAACGTCGGACCGGGGCCTGCGGGCCCTCCCGTAAACGGCCGCAGTGGCTCCACCTCTCGCGATCGATCGGTCGATGGTGCAGTCTTCGACCATATCATCGATCCAAGCGCTGACGGCCCGATAGCAACAGAGGGCAGCACCGCCAAATCGGTGCTCACTCTCCATACCCCAGTGTCGCAAACTTCTACTCCGGTCGACAAAAAACCACGAGGCCGACCCAGGACACTGTCGCAACCGGCTTCTTGCAGCACTCCGCCGATCAAGGAATTTTTCACGCCAACTCGTAAAAGAGCCGTGGACGAAATGCTTCTGGACTCATCGTCTCCTTTGGCAAGCCCTACCTTATCGACTGAAGATAACCCGCAGAAGAAAAGCAATATCGCATCTTCGCCATCGCCGAGTCCGGAATCCACTCCAGATAAAACAGTGATCACTGGTCTATCGATCTCCAGCAACTCACAATCGATAATCCAGCTTCCTACGATGCAAAACGGAGCTCTGGAAACGTCGCTGCTACAAAAACTTGTGGATTCTTTAAACGCTATAAAATCCTCTTCAGACCGAAATTTCTTGCTGCTGCGTCAGGATTTGGCCTCAAATAAAGAACAACTTTCCGGTGAGGTGCAGGACCTAAAAAAGGCTCTTGAGCGTGAAAAACTCGAGCGAGCAAAAGAGAAAAATCTCATGGAAACACGTCTTAAATACCTTGAGGAAAAAATAGCTCAGAACATTTCAAGTCCAGCCGATGATGTATTGGAAGATAGAATCTCAACGCTGGAGAAGGCACTCGTCACAAAATCTTCACCAACGAAATCGCCAAAAGAATTGCAAGATAAATATGAAGAGCTAAATAGAAAACACGAACTCTACGAACAACGTGAAAGGAAAAATGATACAGTCATCCGTGGGATAAACTTTTGCCAAAATAATCTCTGCTACGAAATCGAAGACTACTTGCGTTACGAATTTGGAGTCGACATAAAAGTACAGGAAGCTTGGTCCCCTCGACGCACGGAAAATCTTGTAATCGCGAAGCTGAAAAACTGGGTAGACAAACAGGAAATTCTGAAAAGAAAACACAAATTGTCGACTCAAAACTGTTTCATTGACACTGACATGTCCAAAGAAGAACGGATTTTGCAAAGCAGACTGAGAAATATTGCTAATCAAGAAAGAGCAAACGGATCGATTGTTCGCGTTGGTCACCAGAAAATCCAAATAAACGGGCGCTGGATGAAGTATAGCGGCGAGAACCTCGTCCCAATTGCGGATCGCTTTAACTCGGGCCCCGCGGAAGCTCACGGGGGTGGCTTTCCCACGCAAGACTCAGGCGGTGCTCGCTCACTTCAGGCTCAAATAGGAGGCCCCTCTGCATCAGCTCACAACTTCAACTTCCAAACGTCTAGTCAACAACCACCTGGCTCCAGATTGCCTGTCAACAGCCCGCCGACCCGCAACTTTCCAAGGACAGCTGGCCGTGGCAGGGGTTACAGCAGAGCTGCCACGATGGACAATGTCGCTCAACAACGGCTTAACAGACCTGGCCCTCCTGAGCCAAGGCAAGCAAAAAACGGCTAGTGGGTGCAAAAAAAAAACCGTGACTTTCTGGAATGTTCACGGACTCAGCAACCTTTCCGACTGCGACTCGCTGGTAGACTCAGACGTCATCTGCATAAGTGAAACGTGGTCAACATCTACTAACCCGTGGATACCGAACAAATTTGATGATTTTACGCCAGTGTGGTCGAGTGCAATAAAAGAAAAAAGTGTTGATAGAGCAAGTGGGGGACTTGGCGTTTTAGTCAGGAGAAATCTCGCTCAATTCGAGGTTATTGAATTATCCGAGTGGTGGATTTTTTGTAGTCTTTTAGTCGGTAATGTGCGTGTAATTGTGGGTTCTGTATATTTTAAGCCAAGTCTGTTCATTGCGGTGGCCTTAGAACTTCTTCAGATAGTCGTCACGGATCTCATGGAAAAATTCGACGATGCTGTTTTTATTGTTGGGGGAGATTTTAACGCCAGAGTGGGTGAAGCTGACGTGCTCCCTGAGGAAGTTTGCGAGGGCACAAATATCTCATGTGAACGTCGGTCAAATGACAAAGTCTGTAATAACAAAGGCTTGTTCCTCTCCGATTTTATGTGTTCAAATGGTTTTGTACTTTTAAACGGTAGAACAAAAAGCGACAACGCTGGTCAATTCACGTTCTCCAGCGCGGTCGGTAACAGCGTTATCAATCTGATCTGGGTAAATCTAACGGGCCTTACACTTATCGATGACTTAAAGATTTGTATGGAGGCGACGCTGTCGGATCATTTCCCTGTACAAGTAACTTTTTTAAACCCAGAAGGTCACACGGACCCAGTGCCTGCAGGCTCGGCTGCGCCGTACTCGCACTCGACTAAACTTATTTGGAAACCTGAGCTAGCGGATAGACTCACGGAAAACTTACTATACTCGAATAAAATAGCTTTCGATTTTCACAATGGTTCCACTGACAGCCAGAACGAGAATCTTAAAATTGCGGGGACGGAGGCGGCCGAAGCTGCAGGCATGCTAAAATCAATCGGCGGCAAGCCTACAGCTAGAAACAGGTGCAAATGGTTTGACAAAGAATGCCAGCAGATGAAAGACAAATTGAAAGCTTGTTTAAAAGAGTGCACATTAGCTTGTTTCAGAGAAAGGGAAAAGAACCGACTCGCACAGCTCAAAAAACAATATCGAGGGCTAATTGCGGGCAAAAAAAAGGCTTACGACGAAATTATCCGAGAAAAATTTTTAAACGTCAAGAACGCCGTGGAATTTTGGGAGACTGTCAGGCGCTTTAGACCGTCTCCTTCTATTACCACCTCGGGCCCGTCGCTGGAGGCGTGGTCAAGCTTCTACGACACAATCTACCCGGCTCGCATCCTCGATAACTCGCTTTTTTTCGACGATGGTCACCCTTTTCTCGACAAATATATCACTTTCTCTGAGCTAAAAATGTGCCTAAAAAATTTAAAAAATCGGAAAGCTCCAGGATCAGATCAGCTTCGAAACGAATTTTTCAAATCATTCCCGGAAAACTGGCTCCTATACTTACAGGTTTTCCTAAACAAAGTGCTTGAAGAAGAGAAAACGCCGAGAGAATGGTCAGTGGTTGAACTCTTCATGCTTCATAAGAAGGGTGATAAAGCAGACCCGGCAAACTATCGAGGTATTGCGCTGGTAAATTGTGTCACGAAAATTTTCACTTGTAATACCACAAGAGCTTTGAAATTATCGGATATTTCCTGACAGGTTCGTTGCAAACAAATGAACGAGTCAAGTTTTCCAGGTTAAAAAATCACGAGCGCGTAGCGCGAGTGATTTTTCTGGAAAACTTGACGAGTTTATTTGTTTGCAGGGAACCTGGAGGGAAATATCAGATTAATTTCGAAGCTCGAGTGGTATTCGGGGGATTATTTTTTCTATTCAAATTGCGACAAATGGAATTGCACCATGAGACAAAAATTATCATTCCGACAAGGAAATTTCATAATCAGAACAAAAACCTTTTAATTCATGTTTAAAGTATTGCAGTTAAATACACAATTGTTATAGACATTTGTATATTGATTCCAGACTGAGGTTTTCGATTTAATCGTATTAACAGGGACATTTCCCTTTACTTTTTCATCAACAGTTTGCAAGGATTAAACTCCAAACCTACTCATATCAAATAAAAATCCTTTGACTGCCACAATAAAATTCAATCTGTCAGTTTGACAGATGGTTGACGCGGCTAAATGATTTTTTGTTTTATATATATAACCAACACGCAAAATTATCAAAAAATTATCAGTATAATACTGTGTAGCTTGCCCCACGTCACGTCGAATGGTGCAATTCCATTGGTCGAAATTTGGATGGGAAAAATAATCACGCAAATTCTATGCACTCGACTCGCGAGCTGGGCCGAAAGCGCAATGCTTCTGCCGGAATGTCACGCTGATTTCAGAGCGGGGCGATCTTGTACCGACAATATTTTCGTTCTCCTAAGCGCGGTTCATCTCCAGCTGCGGTTGGGTTCGCGAAACGTATACGGCTTGTTTGTAGATTTTAAGAGAGCTTTTGACTCTGTCCCTCACTCTCTACTTTGGTCGAAGCTTTTTAGTCTAGGCGTCAGCGCCAAAATTATTAGAATTCTACGCGATCTGTATTCTAAAGCCTCAGTCTGTGTGAGGGTGGGAGGTGGAGTCACAAATAGCGTCCCGGTGACCGAAGGTGTTCTCCAAGGCGAGATTCTGAGCCCTTTATTATTTATTTTACACCTATCGGACATTGAGCAATTTTTTAGAGATAGCGGCTGTACGGGTTAAATATAGATGGGTACTCTGACGTGCTGATGCTTTTATATGCTGACGATCTCATTATCTTTGCGCATTCCCCGGAAGATCAGCGGAAGAAAATAATGACCCTCGAGAAATACTTTGAGCTGAATAAACTTGTAGTGAATATCGGCAAATCGAAGATTGTGGTCTTCCGTTCAGGCGGCCGTGCAAAATACTCAGACTCTCTAAAGTTCGCTTATGGTGGCGAAAACCTTGAAATAGTGAGCTCTTATGTATATCTGGGAATCCCGATCGCTAACGCGGCCCTAGGGTATCAAGCTGCAACTGCAGCGGTCAAGAAAACAAAATTGGCCTCGGGAACTAGCCTTTCGATCCTGAGTAAAGCAAAATCAAATTCATGGAATCCTGTTGTCAAGTTATTCAATAGTATAGGCCAAGCAACACTTTTATACGCTGTGCCAGCATGGGGTCTGCAATATCTTGATACCCTAGAGACTGCTCAGCTGGACTATTTTAAACGCGTGCTACTACTCCCGAAAAATACAGCAAGTTGTGCGTTGCGCCTGGAGTTAGATATAGTAAAGATCGAGTTCGAGGCAATGCGACTGATCTGGAATTGGCTGATCCACATTTTAAAAATGGACGACACTCGCCTTCCTAAAAAATGTATGAAGAGATTGATTTCTTTGGCGAATTCTACTGACTGTAAACAAAAATACAACTGGGCAGCGCAATTTCGGGCTTTCCTTCGCCGATTAGAACTCCCTGAAGTATGGGACAATTTTGAACCAACTTTCTTGCTGAGTAGAACAGAATTGGTATTTGAAAAATATAAGGCTTTCCTAAAAAACCAGGACTTCGACGACTGGCTAGCCCTAAACTCGCGCCTGCCCATTCCCAGAACTATAGGAGACTCCACTGGTTATCTTCATGTCCGTTGCTCATTCGCGATGATCAGGGTTATGGCGCAGATCAGGCTCTCAAACACATACGTGTGTAGAATTATTTGTAACAACTCTGTTTTTAAGTTCGCCCCTGATGAATTGTGCACTCACTTTCTGTTTGAATGTCCTGCGTACAACATTTATCGAAGTTTCTACCTCAAAAAATACTTAGCGTCAAATGTCAGTCCGATCACACTTCTTACCGTGTTTGAGCCTGCTGCTATCAAAGCAATGTATTATTTTGTTACAAATAGTCTTAAGCTTCGCGCATTTTTGTTAAACGAGTAAGAAAATGGCCCATCTGTGTTTTTATATTTTTATGTACCCATTGGCAAAGCCGCATGGAAGTTTCTCCTTGTAACAAGGGCCCTGTACCCTTTATATGCAATAAAGAATATCTACATCTACATCTAATGTTATTAATAAATTTTTTTTATAAATAAATAAGTAAATGAATGCATAATTTGGAAAAAAACCTGTAAATAATATGGGGATGATCACTTTTATTGACAACATCACTGAAAATTTATCCTGTGTTGACACATTCACAAATGTGCTGCACAAACATTAATTCATCACTTCATAACAAATTTACATATCTGATCACTTCTGATGATTGTTGATTCTGTTTTAAACACTATTGATTGAAAAAAAACCGTAAATGGCCAACGGAATCAAACTAATAACATAATATGAACGAAAAATAAAAACGTCAATTCGAGGTTATGCGTCTCGCGTGTATCAGAAGTAACTTCTCGGGACAGTAACAAGCTGCGCATGCGATACGTGCTAAGTTATCACAGCGCATGTTCCATTATTCGCGCGAATTCGAAAATAATGTAAGTGTTACGTGTTGCGTTGAAGACATCACACTCTCATCGCGTCATTTGTATCGCGTTTCGCTAACTGGTTTAAAAAATCGTAAACAAATAAAAATTTATTTACAAATACGTAATAAACTTTTTATTATATAGAAAAAAATCATTAAAAAACAGGTATATTTCAGAAATCGGCCATTTTTTCGGCTTCAGATCTAAGATTTTGCAGGTTCAGAGGGTATACTTAACTAAACGAAACTGCCGAAAATAAAAAAAAAAAAAAAATTTGATTTTTTTTTTTTTTCAACACCCTTAATTATTTTGCGTGAACAAAAAATCGGCCATAATGTCTGCATATAACAAAAATAAATAAATAAAATAATTTAAAATTCAAATATAATATTCTGGTAATTTTTACGATTTTTGAGAAAATTAAATATGAATGATACCGTAGAAACTTAGCTATTTTTTGCGAATTCCGGCTTATAACTTTACTAATAGATAGATTACATGGAAATCACAGAAAAAAAAAATAATCGATTTTTTTAAATTTTTGACCTGACCCCCCCCCCCCCCCCCCTTAACAAGTTATTAACTTTTAACTCATATTTATTTATTCCTTACATAGTTTAAAGTGAAAAAATTCCTGTTAAACTTTTTTGTAGGGATAAGACTTTTAGAGTAATCTGCCTGGGTGTTCAGTCGCAACCGATTTCAGCATGATTATTTTCAAAAGTATTGCTTCTAGTGAAAAATACTAAAGGACATTTTTCTCCTCAAATTGTGCAACGAATGCAGTAAAATCAATTGCGTACCGATAAAATAATTGTTGTTGAAAATAAGCAACAAATTGTTGCCTAACTAATGCAATTAACAAGTTATTAACTTTTAACTTATATTTATTTATTCCTTGCATAGTTTAAAGTGAAAAAGGTCTTGTTAAACTTTTTTGTAGGGATAAAACTTTTAGAGTAATCTGCGTGGGTGTTGAGTCGCAACCGATTTCAACGTGATTATTTTCAAAAGTATTACTTCTAGTGAAAAATACTAAATGACATTTTTCTCCTCAAATTGTGCAGCGAATGCAGTAAAATCAATTGCGTGCCGATAAAATAATTGTTGTTGAAAATAAGTAACAAATTGTTGTCTAACTAATGCAATTAACAATTTATTAACTTTTAACTTATATTTATTTATTCCTTGCATAGTTTAAAGTGAAAAATGTCCTATTCAACCTTTTTTAGGGTCAAGGCTTTTAGAGTAATCTGCGTGGGGGTTGAGTCGCAACCGATTTCGACGTGATTATTTTTGAAAGTATTGCTTCTAGTGAAAAATACCAAAAGACGTTTTCCTCTTAATATTGTGCAAGGAATGCAGTAAAATCAATTGCGTACCGATAAAATTATTGTTGTTGAAAATAAGCAACAAATTGTTGTATAACTAATGCAATTAACAAGTTATTAACTTTTAACTGGTTTTTCTTTATTCCTTGCATAGTTTAGAATAAAAAATGTCTTGATAAACTTTTTTTGTAGGAGTTAGACTTTTAGTGTAACATGCGTGGAAGCTGTGTCGCCATTGATTTCGACGTATTTATTTTAAAAACTATTGCTTCTAGCGGAAAATACTAAAGGACGTTTTAACCGACAGCAGTGGACGCGCGGTCGGTGTGTGGCTTCGGCGGTCCCCAGAGTTAAGCAGCATTATTTGCGGTCATAACTTGGATGGGTGACCGCTTAGCCTTGCACTGGTTTGCGCGCCAACTGCTGAGCGGGAGGTAGTTTTTCTGAGTTTCTAATGTATTCTCATACAGTAGAAACTCAGTAAAAATAAAGCCGACTGTATCGGCCAGGTTTTCCGCAGTTTCCCTGTGCCCTCGTGCAAATGCGATACAGTAGTGTATTAGGATGAGTGGCTGCGGACAACACTCTAGAGGGGTCTCTATGATGGAACGGAGAAAAGGGGAGAGGGGAAACGTAAAAGCCTGAAGAAGGCATACGGAAAAAACCAATAATATACTAAAGGACGTTTTTCTTTTAAAACGGTGCAAGAAATGTAGTGAAATTAATTGCGCACCGATAAAATTATTGCAAACAAGTTAAAAATTAATAACCCGTTAATTGCTTTAGGTAGACAACAATTTGTTGCTTATTTTCAATAACAATTATTTTATCGGTCCGAAATTAATTGTACTGCATTAGTGATGCCCTCAAGAAAGTCGAGACAAGTCGAGGCGCATGAAGGCAATAAACCTCGTATTGAACAATTGAACTTCAATCTATCTCGATATGTGTGAATGCAATCACGAAATACGAGATATTCAGATTGCATCGTAAAATGTGTCGAGATCTTGGGTGACATCACGAGAATTTGACAGTATCGATACGATACAAGATTATTTGAGAAATTCGATAATGAAGGGAAACAAGAAACACATAAACGGCACTCAAAAGCGAAAAAAAGTAAAATTATGATTTTTATTTGAATCAAAACTCGGAAAAAAACTGTTTGCAAAATGTGCTTCGAAGAATCGAAGGCTCAAAAAATAATCGAAATGAAGAACAGCAACATGACTGCAGTGAGAGATCATGTGCAAAAAGCACATCCTCAACATTTTGAAGAACTCAGTGCGACAAACGCGAGCAAGTCCTTTCAGAAACCTCAATTTCAAATAAAAATAAACTTTGATTCTTTGCAAGCTTGTTTATATATTGTATACATCAGCAATATAATAGACACGCAATACAATCGACTATGAGACGAACCTCGAGTCAATTCTCGAGACGAGGCAAGGCGATTTTAACAAAAGGTAAACGCAATATATACGATTCAAGAAAGTATCTTGATTGAGCTCTGGCAAACGAGGAAGCGAGAATTTTAACCTCGTGCGGTATCACTATACTGCATTGCTTGCACCATTTTAAAAGGAAAACATCCTTTGGTATTTTTTACTAAGAGCAATACTTTTGAAAATAATCACGTCGAAATCGGCTACGATTCAATACCCACGCTGATTACTCTAAAAGTCTTGTCCCTACAAAAAAGTTGAACAGGACCTTTTTCACTTTAAAATGTGCAAGAAATATAGAAAATGAAGTTACAGGTCAATAAATTGTTAATTGCATTAGCTAGACAACAATTTGTTGCTTAAAAATAATCATTTGATCTGTTGAATTTTAGTGAGTAGAAAATCTCTTGTTGAACTTTGTTGTAGGAGCAAGACGTTTAAGGTAATCCTCGTGGAAGATGTGCTTCCACCCATCTTAAAGTTTATTTTCAAAATTATTGCTTTCAGCAAAACAATACTAGAGGACTCGTCTGAAAACGTTGTAAAGAAGATAGTCAAATTAATAAAGAACCGACAAAATGATAGTTGTTGAAAATGAGCAACAAATTCTTGACTATCTAATGTAATTAGCAAGTTATTAACTTTTTACTTGTTTGTTTCGATTCCTTGCATTTTGTTGTGTAGAAAAGGTCGTGTTCAACTTTTTCGTAGGGTCAAGACTGTTAGAGTAATCTGCGTGGGAGTTGTGTCGTCACTGATTTCATTTTGTTTATTTTAAAAACTATTGTTTGAAGTGAAAAATATTAAAGGACGTTTTTCTCTCAAAACGATGCAATTAAGGTAGTCTGAGCACATTAACTGACGTTGCTTAAGTTCGAGGGAGCTTGAGAGAGAATTACGAACAGTTCTCGATAAGATAAAAATTTGAAAAAAATCAAGCATATGGAAGGTGCTAAATCGATTACTTTGGACGATAATAATTAAAAAAATGTTATTACCGAATTACTAAAATAAATAATTGTTCAACAAAATACCCGGTAAACTAATTTTTTTTTGTAATGAAAGTGATCTTTTCATTTTTCTGCATACGTATGAATTTTTTCAGAATTTTGTGTGATGTTTGAAAATCGCGTTTTTTGTATGTTAAAATTAAAAATCAGAGAAAATTCTGGAAAAAATTCATACGTATGCAGAAAAATAAAAGAATCATTTTTATAACAAAAACGAAATTAGTTTGCCGGGTGTATTGTTGAACAATTATTTATTTCAGTGATTTGTTGATAACATTATTTAAATTATTATTGTCCAAAGTAAACTCTTTAGCACCTTTCATAACCTTGATTTTTTTCAGATTTTTATCTCTTCGAGAACTGTTCGTACTCCTCTCTCAAACTCTCTCGAACTTATGCGACGTCAGTCAATGTGCTCAGACTACCTTCAGACACTGGAATCAATCATGTACCGGCAAAATTATTGTTGCTGAAAATTAGCAATCAATTATCGTTTAACTTATGCAATTAACATGTACTTAACTTTCAACTTGTTTATTTCAATTCCTTGCATTTTTTGAGTAGTAAAGATCTTGTTGCACTTTTTTGTAGGGGCAAGATTTTAATAGTTATCCTCGTGGAAGCTGTGTCGCCACCGATTCCGATGTGTTCATTTTTCATAGGTTTTAGCAAAAAATACTGAAGGACTTTTTGCTCTCTAAACTATGCAACGAATGCAGTGAAAGTACTTTTTTCATTTTTCTATTTATCTAGTAACATCGATTATTTTTTTTTTTCTTATTTTAAATATTTTTATTTCCGAAAAATTGTTGCTGACTGCAAAACTTTTGCAGCATAAACAAAATTTTGGTAGCAATGATAGAATTGCAAAAAAAGCATTCTCAACTCGTAAACCTAAAAAAAGGTTTATTACGCGAACAGATGAGAAGGTACAGCTCTCACTAATTTTTTTAAATGACTGCAAAAAACGACTGCTTTTTTCAGGATCATTGGAAGAATGAAAAATAAAAATAGTCATTACTAGATAATAAAAAATGACAAATGAGCTTCAGAGAATTATTAATTATGCGAATTAATAATTGGAAATAATGCGAAAATTAGAAAAATGATTTCCAACTGTTCAGGATCATTGAAAAAAAAAAAAAACAATAGTCGCCACTAGATAATTAAAAATGAAAAGATCTGCCTTCAAGATTAATTCATTTAACGCAGAGTCAGAAAGTTAGGGCTGTCGTTACTATAAAATTTGCTTGTGCATAATTCTTCAGGGTTATTATTAGCTGAAACTGTTGCCTCTATCGAGGAATGCAAAAAGAAGATTTTTTCTCAAAACCATGCAGGAAATGCAGTAAAATAAATGGCCACTGATAAAATGATTATTGTTGAAAATATAAAATTTATTATTTAACTAAACTTATTAAAAAGTAATTAAGTTAAAAATTGCTTATCTTAATTACTTGCTTTTTTTATATTACTGCACAATTTTAATATACATCATAGCTAAACAAGACTTTTATTTTCAACAGGAATTTATCCCACACATCCCGTTCGACACTCATACATTGGTGCGCACGCTCTTTACTGCACATATCGCGTCGCCACACGGGCGTTGCTACGCGTTTTTATTCTTCACAAACTATCCGGCACAATTTTTTCCTACACATTTCGATACTACACATTTGTATGTCGGGATCTACTCATGAGAATATCTCCCGTCGGTAAGGTAGAACTCGGAGCATTTCACTCCGGCGACATAGGTTCTCATTGTCATGACAACAACATGTGCTGTCGTCATTCGTTATATATATACCTACGAGATTAAGTTCGTAGGCATTCGTTGTATTGTAACGTTCACACTTTTTGCGTCCCGCCAAATCGGTCGGATACACCGTGTGTGTGAAACGTCGTGAGTTCTTGGGACAGGTGGATCAGAAGAAAATTATTATAAAAATAGAAAATTCTTACTTTATTCAATAAACCAAAATTATTTGCAAAATACAAGCGTTTTATATTTTATTTTATTCTTATTTGTCCCGCTGGACGTGACCAAAGGAAGATTCTAATGCTAAGAGCTCATTGAAGATCTGCTGCTTTTGTTTATTACAATAGTTAAATATCAAATATGGTACGGACCAAATGGTTTGTTAACCAGTATTTTTAAAGGAAAAGGTAACCCAGACAGGAGCGGTCGCTAGCGTCTCCACTAGCAGTTGCCCGATGCTGGCGTTCGGAAAAGGAAAATGATTCTATTTTTAATAAGGAGAAAACTAATTTATGGTGAGGTATTGGTGACCAGACAGGGGCGGTCGCTAGCGTCTCCACTAGCAGTTGCCCGATGCTGGAGTAAGGAAATCTTTAGGAATTTCAGCAGAGTTTCGTAGTCAGAGACTAATAGAAACCTATTTTAAGGCAGCAGACCATCAGAGCTTTCGCTAGGGCTGTGCGCTCCGTAAGGGAGCCGACGAATGGTGATTTTGGCTGCTCCGCAGCCCCTTTTATACCCGAAATCCGGGCTGATGCAATCTTGGTCGCTGGTGGGGTCATCTCGCCCCGCTCTTGTTGTCGTGTAGCGCCGGTGCTGGACGGCATCTCCCTGGACTCCCTCCTAAGACGGCCGGTAATGTCGGTCGCTTTATTTGTCCATTTGGTTCCTGGTAGATGTCGGCGTCGTCGCGGCGGTAGATTTGAAGTTCCTGGAGGCCGCGTGTGGCGGTTTTATGTAGCTGGAAGTTCCCGGAGACCGCGTGTGGCGGTTTCATGTTGCTGGATGTTCCTGGAGGCCGGGTTTGGCGGTTTTCTCGATGCACTTCTCACTTTTGGTGGTCGTGGCACTTTGATATCGTCTCAAAGCCCCCTCGGACCCAAGCGTGTCTTTAGCATCGTCTTTTGTCCTGAAGAATAGAGATCAAAGTGCGGGCCAAGCGAAAATACTACGGGCTTTTCGGAAATTTTTTGTTCAATTTAATGGCCAGATTGGGGCGCTGTCATAAGGTCTGCCGGCCATAAGATCGAATGACATAACGTCGAATTGTCTTAAGCTCGAACGGTTATAATGTCGAAAGGTCATAAGCTCGAATGGTTATAATCTCGAATGGTCATAAGCTCGAATGGTTATAATCTCGAATGGTCATAAGCTCGAATGGTTATAATCTCGAATGGTTATAATCTCGAATGGTCATAAGCTCGAATGGTTATAATCTCGAAAGGTCACAAGGTCGAATGTTTATAAGCCCGAATGGTCATAAGCTCGAATGGTTATAATCTCGATAATAACCGTTCGAGCTTATGACCTTTCGAGATTATAACCATTCGAGCTTATGACCATTCGAGATTATAACCATTCGAGCTTGTGACCTTTCAACATTGTAACCGTTCGAGCTTAAGACATTTCGCGATTATAACCGTTCGAGCTTATGTCATTTCGAGATTATAACCATTCGAGCTTGTGACAATTCGACGTTGTGTCATTCGAGCTTATAGCCGGCAGACCTTATGACAGCGCCCCGGCCAGATTATCATCAGTTTCTTCTTTTTGTTTTCTTTTTTTTTTTTTTTTTTTTGTGAAATCTCATTTCAAGGTAAGGATAGTTATGAATTCTAGTAATAACAACAAATGAAATATTCTGAAATAATAAAAAATTTAATTTCTTTTTTTTTTCAGGTGTTCCACTGAGAGTCTACTCTGACCATCTCCCATTTGATATTTGCGTAGCTTTAGATTTTCTAGTCTTTATCACGATCGAAATCAACCTCAATATCAACTCCCTCTTCTATAAAATCGTCCTTGGCATCCTCATAATGGAGCTCGTTGTTTTCCTCGCAGATATCTCGAAATCTTCCGGATCGTCATTTTCAATTTGCGCGCTTCCATCGCGATCGAAAACGATTTCGCTACTGTCGTCGTAGTTTTTGAACTCGTTTTCTTCCATTCCTGAGCATACATTACGATCGAGATCGATCTTGTGTTCTTTGTTACTTTTTTCAGCATCATAACTAAAATCATCTCCTCTTTCTTTCTGCAGAAAAGGTATAGGATAGGAGTGCGCCACAATAGGTTTATCAGTAGTGACTTCTACTTTGTGGTAGTACCCCGTTATTTTTCCCGATTTTTTCATAAATTCTCGTTTGTGCTTCCAGATGACTGTCCTTAAGGTTTCCTTTTCTCCCGTAGTGAGGTTCTCACTCTGTAACAATTTTTCTTCAACTTCCTATTTAGTGATTTCTTCACCTTCCGCAAAGTCATATAGCTGCTTGAGGCTGAGCCCTTCTTCCTCCTCTTTTTCTTCATTGGAATTCTCACTGTCAGGTAACCTCTGGGTATTACCCTGCCACGAGAAAAGTTTTAGTTTGTCCTGCGTGTTAATCTCAATTCCTCCCTCATATGTGGGTACTTTGTCAATGATGACTTTGGGAGATTGTCCCTGCCCTAATGGGTCCGTCATAGCGTCTTTTTCCACGTCTCCCGTACTTTTAGAACCGGATTGCCCCCCCCCCCCCCATCTTCTCGGGATCTGCTTTAGATCCGAGGTGGGTAGGGATTGTATCCGTTTGTTCGTTGTACTTTACACGGAGCGTGTAGTTGTAAACGTCTATCAGACTCCTCAAAGGATACAGACTATCGACACCCAATAATACATCACGTACTAAACCCGGGACGATGAGATATCGTACGTAGGTAGTTATTTTTCCAATTTGCGTCGTTGCCATGATTTGGCGCTGGACTTTACAGGGTCTTCCCCGAATTGCTCCTCTGACTTTACATCCTGTCACGGGAAGTATGGGACATTCCTTCAGTGCTTCTTGATTCTCCAAGAAGAATTCCTCCGAGATCACGGTTACTTTAGCTCCACAATCTACTAATGCCGTTGCCTGAATGCCTTCGATTTGTGCATAAATCTCCGGACATTCCACTATTTTCATTTCCTGTTCATTAATTTCTTCCTCAGTTAAATATTCCCTCATGTCCGTAAACATGGTATTTATAGGGATTGATTCTTTTTGCATTTTCTTTTTTTTTGCCGTTGTGCCTCGCCAGTTCGTCGTAGGTTTTTCTTTCATAGCGGACACAACGGTTATTCGTTTCCCGCCTTCGAAGTATATGGAACAAGCTCCTTCTGTGTCGTTAGAGACATTACATTTTGATCAGCCTTGGTAGGAGTTGAACGCGCTTGGGGTCTATCTCCCACATTTAGATTTGTTTGATTCTGATTCCAGGTTCCCTGGAATCTGGGACCCTGGTTGTAGTTGTTGTTACCCGGAGGATAGCTTCCGGGTCCTCTCGGATTGTTTCCTTGAGGATTTCCTTGACGTTGTTCCAGAACCTTATACGGCCTATTCTCTTGATTTTGTTGCGTAACTTCGGTTTGGGATCTGCTCCTGCCCGTTTAGAGTTCACGGGTCCTCCTTGCTCGAGTCTTTCCAGGAATTGGATAATTTCATCGAGTGTCTCGAACCCTCGACCCACAATTGCTACTTGAATCTCCTCAGAGAAATGTTGAGCTAGAGCTTCAACGATCTCTTTGTCGCTCGGAGCAGGAATTAGATCACTGGCGCTCCCAAATATGCGGGTTGCATATTCCGCTTTGGTGGCTTTGTTCTCCTTCCCATAGAACCCAAATTCCAAATTTCTCCTCACTTTCCTCTGGGTTTCTTTACTCCAGTATTTTTTGATAAATCTGGCCTCCAGCTCCTCAAAAGTGGAGATTTCATCCTCCACGAGTGGCCACCAGTCTTTGGCTGTTTTTTCAAGACACTGTCCAAGAAGATACCTCAGTTCATGTGGCTGAGGTTGAGTTACCTGACAATAGTGTTTGAACTCTCGTAGGAATTTCATAGGCCTTGTTCTTCCGGTAGCATCAAAAGTTGAAGGGATTAATTTTAACTTGGTTGTTCTAGTCGCCATAGTTTGATCATTCTGGTTCATGGTAATCCCGAATCCAGTGTTCCTTGATGGAGGTGTAGCAACCTCGATGTGGTGTCGAGCAGTAGGAACTGGTCGGTCGCGGGTGGTCTCATTTACCACAGGAACGTTTCCAGTTTCTAATCGTTTGACCCGTTCTTCTAATTCACCTTGGTTTAGTCTGAATTGAGCAGTTGTGACTTCATGTGCTCCAATTCTGGAGGAGGTTTGGACAATTCCCTGACGAGCTTTCTTAATTTGATCATGTGTGCGCTCCAGGCCTTGATTGAAAACATCAGCCAAGTGGGCCTGAAGAGTGACTATTTGGTCAGTAAATCTCGTATTTATCATTGCGAGTTCGTTGTCAACATATTTTTTCAGTTTTTGTTCTGTCAACCGCAACTGTTGACGAGATTCTTCTTTGTGCGCCTCGAGTTCCTGTTGGAATTCGTCCTTCAGTGTGTTGACATCTTGTGAGATTCCTTCGACCTTTTGTTCGGTACGCCGAACAGTAGCTAAAATTTCAGCGATGTCGTCCTTGGCTTGTGGTGGATTATTATCCCTTTTTTTCACACCTGTACCTAATTTTTCGATGTTTTGTGTATTTTTTACAGGTGGCGGTGGAAGCCCAAAGTTTCCCCGTGATTCGGAGAAAAGTCCAACGGCAGCGGCTGATGGAACGGTAGTAGTCAAATCTACCGTTTTGATCGCCCCAAGATGAGACTCATCGTTGACTGCAGATGGATTTTCGATACCACCACCTTCGTTTGAAGATTATTAACCTCCTCTTGGCTCGACATTTTTTAACAATCTTGAATTTACTAAATTTACTGAAATATTCCACTGTAAAGCGTACCTGCCCCACGTTGGGCGCCAGTTGTAACGTTCACACTTTTTGCGGCCGCCAAATCAGTCGGATACGCCGTGTGTGTGAAACGTCGTGAGTTCTTGGGACAGGTGGATCAGAAGAAAATTATTATAAAAATAGAAAATTCTTACTTTATTCAATAAACCAAAATTATTTGCAAAATACAAGCGTTTTATATTTTATTTTATTCTTATTTGTCCCGCTGGACGTGACCAAAGGAAGATTCTAATGCTAAGAGCTCATTGAAGATCTGCTGCTTTTGTTTATTACAATAGTTATAGTTAAATATCAAATATGGTAAGGACCAAATGGTTTGTTAACCAGTATTTTGAAAGGAAACGATAACCCAGACAGGAGCGGTCGCTAGCGTCTCCACTAGCAGTTGCCCGATGCTGGCGTTCGGAAAAGGAAAATGATTCTATTTTTAATAAGGAGAAAACTAATTTATGGTGAGGTATTGGTGACCAGACAGGAGCGGTCGCTAGCGTCTCCACTAGCAGTTGCCCGATGCTGGAGTAAGGAAATCTTTAGGAATTTCAGCAGAGTTTCGTAGTCAGAGACTAATAGAAACCTATTTTAAGGCAGCAGACCATCAGAGCTTTCGCTAGGGCTGTGTGCTCCGTAAGGGAGCCGACGAATGGTGATTTTGGCTGCTCCGCAGCCCCTTTTATACCCGAAATCCGGGCTGATGCAATCTTGGTCGCTGGTGGGGTCATCTCGCCCCACTCTTGTTGTCGTGTAGAGCCGGTGCTGGACGGCATCTCCCTGGACTCCCTCCTAAGACGGCCGGTAATGTCGGTCGCTTTATTTGTCCATTTGGTTCCTGGTAGATGTCGGCGTCGTCGCGGCGGTAGATTTGAAGTTCCTGGAGGCCGCGTGTGGCGGTTTTATGTTGCTGGAAGTTCCCGGAGACCGTGTGTGGCGGTTTCATGTTGCTGGATGTTCCTGGAGGCCGCGTTTGGCGGTTTTCTCGATGGACTTCTCACTTTTGGTGGTCGTGGCACTTTGATATCGTCTCAGTATATATACCTACGAGATTAAGTTCGTAGGAATTCGTTGTATATATACTATAACCGGCTTCCCTTTTTATTAGGAGGGGGAAGGGGTTAGTGAAAAAAATACAGAATAAGCAAGAAATTAGTTATAAGAAAAATCACAAAGGTCTATTTAATTACAAAAATCTCCATAACAAACAAAAGAAGAAAAACTCGATAAAATACTTTAACTAAACTAGAAATAATCGAATCTACGGGGAAAAATAGCACTAATTGAATTAAAGGGGAAAAATGGCAATAATGGAATTTACGGGGAGAATGGGCGCCAGCTACGTATCGGGTAGCACCGTTACTTTACCGGTGACGTTTCACGGTCGTTTTAATAATTCCCAAACCAAAGAAAATAGAGCTCGAAAATGATAACACACGGGCACGGCTAGCTGGGAGAAGAGACGGGTCTCAAGGACGTGAATTCCCGAACTCGATGGCTACTTAATTATTACCTCGGGGTGGCTGAAGGGGGGGGGGGGAATATTCACTAACAGAGCCAAAATACACGGAAAAATAATAAGGGAAAATAATAAGGGCAAATAACAATGGGCAAAACTAATAATGGGAAAATAATAATGGGCAAACTAATAATGGGAAAATAATGATGGCAAATAATAATGGGCGAAACTAATAATGGGAAAATAATGATGGCAAATAATAATGGGCGAAACTAATAATGGGCGAAATAATAATGGGAAAATAATGATGGCAAAATAATAATGGGAAAATAATACGGGCGAAAATAATAATGGGGGGAAAAAAAATAACGCACTAAAAAAGAAATATCGCCGAGGTGGTCACACTCACCAACACACGGCCTCGCACGCAAAAACAGTAACACTTCAGTCCTCAAACAAAAAACGTGGCTAAAGGGGCGAAAAAGGGTCTCAAAAAATTATATATCAAAAATCACTCACTCGATCACACACAAACACTCACAAAACAGTACCGGGGACAATTTCATATCCTAACTGGACGACGGCCAGGCTCGAAGTAAATAATAAAATGTCCTTCGGCTCGAGAGCACTACGGCGCGTCGGCATCGATCAGCGGATCGAGTGTGGCTGGTCAGTGGCGCTCGATCGGTGCTGCGGCGGAGCAGTGTAGCGCAGCTGGACGGTGTGATCGCCGCGGGCTGTTTGACTGCCGCTGGCGATCGTTGTAGTGCGAGTACACTCACGCAGTTGGGCGGCTAACTCCAACATATATCCACACGAGCGTGGAGGCTACTCGTGTGGTGCGGAGTGTACTCATCAGCTGGCTGCAGATGCCGTCCGGGGTCAGATGATTATTCTCCAGCCCACACTCTCCCCACGTCACTCTGCCTAAGCGGCCGTAGTCTCTCTATCTCGGTCTTGAGGGCCTCGTTGCTCTTCTTTCCTTAAAACTACTCACACATACCAGGGATATTAATGGGGAGGGGAGGGGAAAAGGGTGATCTCTACACAAAATATAACTCTGTACTTAATCTAGAATATATGTCACGTGCCGTGTCTGAGTAATAAAATTAATTCAATATTTTCAAGATTTTCAATTCAATATTTTAATAAAAATTATTAGATTGTTGAAACGCCGGATGAGCATTATTCATTCATTTACTTCATTAATAGTGCGCATCCGGTATACTCCAAGAATCTGGAAAGCAGTTCCTTATCGCACTGTGGGCTCAGGTAGCACGTCTTGGCCATGCGAGACAAGCTCTCGGGCTTTTCTCACGCAAAATAGGCTGACGATGCTGACCATGCCGAATTCTTTCCCTCTTCATCACCAGATTTCTCGTCATAATGTTAGACGAAAAACCAGGGAATAAATTAGTCTCCAGGTACACGCCAGGACAGACAGTTCGGTCTGGAGTAAACTCCTTGAATTTGCCTTCACGCGGCGACAGTAAATTCCTCTTAAGTATCGACACATGCCAGTGATTCGCCGTGAATAAGACGAAGGCACTGTGTTCGAGATTTGAAGTTGTTCGCGTAGTGATTTAAGTCAACTCAAGTTTTCTTTTTATAATAGTTATTAATTAAAGCTCGCCACGAACAATTGACGTGTAAGTTAAGATAAAAATAAGATCAAAAGTGAGAAGAAAAGCGTTGGAAAAGAACAAGCAGCAAATATTGAGATACGGCAGCGCGAACGCCCTTGCCGCAAGAATCCGCTGACAGGGCGTTGATAGCGAGGCACCGAGCGCCTTGACCGACTGTAAGAGTGAGTAGAATGTGTGTGGAAGAATGACAATTCGATACCATCTTTGTGAGTGTGTTTGCGAGGCAATGGAGCGTTGGCCATTAGGGTCACTTTAAAAATGAATATTTCGTCTACTTAAAATTTAAGATCTATAGATTTTAATATTATCATTTTTCCGAATATTACTGACTTGAGTTGTAACAATATATTCTGACGGTTCAAAGAGAACTTCCAATTCTTTTTATTTATAGTTTCCCGCTTCGAATTTCCGCTATCATTTAGAAACCGAGCCCGTATGGGGCGGACGCCAGGAAACTTGCCCTAACAAAAAAAAATAATAATAAACCCGTGAAATAGATTCAAGGGGATAGCTTGCAGACGCGCAATTAACGCCCTTGCACGTCACAAACTATTTGGTGTCAGAAGTGGGATACCTTTCTTGACTATTTTCTTTTTGAATAGCGGAGTTTCGACATTCGAATTTTTATTTATTTATTCTTCATGCTCATATATACCTTTTTCTGGTGCCTTTTATCTGTCGGAAAATATTTGTTATTTCTCTTAACCGTGAAAGATATGGGCATCATTTCCCTTCTCGCATATCGAAAAAAATATATATAGATAAACTGAAACAATGGCTGTTAACAATAACGCGACGGGCGGTGCCGATGTATCGACACGCTTGCTCGATAACGTGACGGACATGATGAGCACCATGTCTTTACAGAATAGGTTCATGCAGATACCCAAATATGACGGGAAAAATATGTCGCTCAGAGACTATCTGCAGGATATTCAAAACGGCGCTGCATTTATACCGGAAGCGTCAGAGAGCGAGTACGTAAAGGCCGTTATCGCCAATCTGCAGGGAGACGTTAGAAATATAGTATACGGCGAGCAAATAAACACGGTCAGCGAATTCGTGAAACATCTAAAAAAACGTCTTGCCCGAGGGAAAACGTATGACTACTACGCAGACGCCATCACGCGAATGCGTATGAAGCAAGGTCAAACCGTCGGCGAATTTTTCGATAAAATCCGAATTTTAATTAGTAGTGGGCGCTCGGCATACCTAGCAAAATATGACACAGAATTACCGACAGGAGAAAGGGACCCATTACAACAGCTCGGGCTCACCGCGTTTATAGATGGGCTGCCATCAAATATAGGGGAAGCCGTCGATATACGTGAGCCAGCGACACTCGAGGAAGCTTTCGCAATAGCAGAAAAACTCGCTGTCCGTGAGGACCGTAGAAAACGCCGCGAGATAAGTCCAAGTCGAGTGCTATATACCAGAGAAGGCGAAAAAATTTGTCCGCTAGTTAATCATGACTCGAGAAGCCCCAATTTTGACCGAGCCTCCCAGTCGCCATACCGAGAGAAAGATTCTCGGTCACCTTATCGCGACACTGCGGATTATCAGCGTGCTCACGAGTCCCGTGCGGAGTACAGAAGCTCGCGACCTGCTTATCGCAATCGCGACGATTACTCACGGTCCTACGAGCCCCGCGTGCAGTTCAGAGACGAACGGCCCCGGAATTTTGATAGGGACTCCCGAGCACTCGGCAGAGATGACCGTTCCGAGTATAGACGGAGGGATTCTCTGTACCGCGATAATGACTCGCGCTCTCCATCACCAGCATATCAAAGACCATGGCAGGATCGGGCTAATCGCTACGCTTCTCCTGACAGGGAATTCCCTGCTCGACCACTAGGCATTTTAAAACGACCTCCACCCAACGAGGTGGGTTCACGACGGGGGTGCGACAGCGAATATTGTTATTACAGGCTCTGTCGTTGCAGTCCTGTCGGCCAAATGAGTCCTCCATCATTTTCAAATCCGCGTGAGAATTTAAACTGGTCAGAGGCTCGTCACACGACTCCGATGGCGAGCCGCACACCGGAAGCATCTGCCAAAGCCCAAATGGACGACAACCGACCGTCCGTAAAATTCCTGGAAAAGTCTGCACCGTCCTCTGGACGAAAGCCCCAGTAGAAGCTCCAGTAGTAGAAATGTCAGCTCCGGAATTACGACGACGAAAAGGGAGATTTTTCCTCGACACAGGGTCAGATGCGAGTTTAATAAAATTAAGCGCTCTAGACGAGGAAATTAAAGTCAACACCGATGAAATAATACGGGTTTCGGGGATTGCAGAAAAAGAAGTACCGACCCTTGGAACTGTCTCGATTCATTTTACAGAAAAACCGACGAAATTTAACGTTATGTACGATTTACCCTTGGAATCTGATGCCTTGATTGGAAAACCGTATTTTTGGGAGGAAAAGGCCGAAATCTCTTTTAATCACAATACGTTGGTTACACAAAGCGATCCAATTAAACCAAAACCGTTTATAGATACAAATCCGTATATTTCCGGTAAAGTTTTAGCAACTAAAGCAAGCCGAGTTCTTCGAATACAAGCCCGCACGCGACAAAAAGTTGCACTCGAGATAAATAATCAAGACCTAAAAGAGGGTTATCTACCTCGCATCACGACTCAAGACGGATTGTACTTGGGAGAAGCGCTGGTCACTCAGACTGATGGACTATGCTACGTGATGGCAATTAACACCTTAGCAGAAGATGTAGAGGTGGAAATCCGTCCCCAAAATCTAGAACCTTTCGACTACTGCGGAGGTAACGACGAGTCTGACTTCGAAATTACCGACGTAACCGATACCGAGCGCGAACCTCCTACAAATCGAGTAGATGCCATTTTAGCCGCGTTGCGCTTAGATCATCTCAACGAGGTCGAGAGAAATCATGTGATCGCGCTCATTGAGGAATATCCTGATCGATTTAAACTTCCGGGTGATAAATTGCAGTGCACCGATCGAGTTTTTCACCGGATACCAACCGTCGATGATCTACCTATCAACACTAGACAGTATAGATTCCCCGTAGTTCACCGGGAAGAGATAGAACGACAAATAAAAACGAAACTTCGCGACGGGGTAATTACTCCCTCACAATCACCGTATAATTCGCCTGTGTGGATAGTCCCAAAAAAACCGGATACTCAGGGCCGTCCTCGTATGCGAATGGTGATCGATTTTCGCAAGCTCAACGAAAAGACGATTTCGGATGCCTACCCACTGCCAAATATACTAGATATATTGGACCAGTTGGGTCAGGCCCAATATTTTTCGACATTCGACCTTGCAAGCGGATTTCAGCAGATTCCCATGGATCGTGGAGATCAGGCCAAGACTGCGTTTTCCACCCTCAACGGGCATTACGAACATGCGAGGATGCCTGAGGGGTTGAAAAACGCGCCGGCAACATTCCAGCGATTAATGGATAATGTGCTGAGGGGTTTGCAGGGCACGGAAATGTTTGTTTATCTCGACGACGTTGTAGTTTTCGCGAAAAGCTTGAGTGAACACAAAATCAAGGTTCGTCGCCTTATGGGGCGACTGGAAGAAGCCAACCTTTCTCTTCAGCCAGACAAATGCGAATTTCTTCGCCGAGAGGTGGCTTATCTCGGGCACATTGTTGGGCGAGAAGGACTAAGAATGGATCCAAAGAAGCTAAGGGCAGTCGAGAAATTCCCTACGCCGAAAAATCAGAAAAACGTTCGTCAGTTTCTTGGTTTAGCAGGCTATTATCGACGCTTTATACCAAATTTCTCGGCGCGCGCGAAACCATTGTCCGACATTTTGAAAAAGGGGCTGGCATTTAACTGGGGGCCAGCTCAGAGAAATAGTTTCCGAGATCTTCGCAGAACATTATGCAAGGAACCGATTTTGCAGTTTCCAGAGATGCATAAACAATTTGTGCTAACAACAGACGCGTCAGACATCGCTTTGGGTGACGTCTTATCGCAAGATCACGATGGACAGGACCTCCCGATAGCATACTACTCGAGAGTGCTGAGTAAGGCAGAAAAAAATTATCCGGCCACAGATAGGGAGTGTCTCGCGGTACTTGACGCTATAGAGCACTTTAATACCTACCTGTACGGAAGAAGATTCAAATTAGTAAGCGATCATGAACCCTTAAAATGGATAGGCTCAATGGAGGATCCGGGAAAACGACTAACCCGATGGAAATGGAAAATGCGAAGATACAATTACGATTTTGTATATAAGGCAGGCAAATTGAACGTTAACGCGGATGCGCTCTCTCGAAACCCGGTAATTTCAGGGGAATCTGGATCAGAGGAATCAAGCGGCGAGGAAATTGTCAAAGTCTTCATTGGCTCTGGTAAACCATCGCCACCAAATCAACAAAAGGCGAAACAAGTAAAGCCGAAATCTCGGGCGCCTCCGTCTAGTCTGGCAAGACCTTCGCCAGCCCTGAATCAAAGCAACATTGCCTCAAGAACGCGCTCGCGCGTGCTATCGCAACCGAGAGAGCCGCCTATATCTGAGACAGACGAGTCGAGTACGGAGGCATCGGATCCTCCAATTCAACGTTTGCATCGCAGTACATTGCCTGCACCCCTTCTCCCGTCAAAGCGTTCAGTGATCCCGGTCGCGTCTTCCTCTAAAGAGCCGGACATTGCGCCGGCAGCACAACACGCCGAAAAGGAAAATACTAAAGTGCCCTCGATAACTGTAGAAATGAGTCCCGCTGATAATGACTCTGATGACAGCGTATTCGAAGAACTAATCCAAACAGTAGAAGTAAGCGATACACCGGAGAATGTAAGCCAAAACCTGTTAGAGTCTTTTTCAAAATTCGATGAGTCAGTGCGTAAATTGGAAGAAAAGTTTCAAGTTGCCAAGGCCGAGTGCCCACAGGAAAAATCTGATATTGTTTCCTTAGATATTGTCTCTGAAGGAGAATCAATAGATGAGGAGGCGCAGGAAATACTCAAGGACCTAGACCCTTTCGACGATAATGAAGGAGATGCCGAATTATCTCGCCGAATCGAGAAATTGGCTAAGGTCACACCTCAGCTCTCAGATGACGATTTGTTACGCCGTGTAAGTATTGCTGCAGACGAGGTTGATCGGGCTAGTTTCGAAAAAAGAATGAGTGAAGTGTTAGCGGAGCCATTCGCAGAAAATAATCAGACCGAGACAGACGAGGCAGTGGCAGAAGAGAGACGTAGCGACACAAGCAAGTCTACACCTAGAGAGAGTCACGACGAAGTAGGAGAGAGCGTATCGAGAATAACCCCTTGTGTTACGAACGAGGGAGAGAAACATCAACCGCGAACCATAAGATTTTCACTTCCCGGCGAAGGTGTAACACCCGCTGCTCGTTCGACGCCGTTGCCATCCAGAATACCCCCTAAAAGTATACTCGTTCCGCGAAAATATGATCGAACCGCAAAAATCGAAGATTTATCACGAAAAATTATTATCGATAATGATTTGTGCGCGGTTGCTTCGGCCTCGGAATCCTCCGAGGAATCAAAACCAGAAACAGCAGAATCAAAGACAGCCGATATCATCGGCACACGCGAATGCCTAACCTACAAGGCAGATAACTTGGTACATTTTGCTTCAGCAGACGCGGAGATGGTAACGCCCGTTGGAAAAATATTAACAGACCTAGGAAGAATTGATCCGGATCAACTCAAACAACGTAACCTAAGAATAGGCCAAATCGTGATCACACCCTACGGGCGCAATAAAGTATTCAGCGTCATTGTAAAATCTCGTTATTTCGACAAAACAGAAAAAGGAAAAATTCTCAGTGGGCTAACAAACCTAAGAAAGGTATTATTGAGCGAGGAAATAGAGTCTTTTCGAATTTCTAGAGCGGGGGACTACTCAGACGACTTAATTTCGGGGGAATTTGTCGAAGCCATAGGAGACATATTCGAAAAATCGGGAATTCATGTAACTATATGTTATGGAAAAATACAAGTACCAAAAGAAAAAGATCGTCCAGTAATTCTCAGTGAGTATCATGAAAGTTTAGTGAGTGGACACAGAGGTGTTACCAAAACATATCGAAAGATTAGAGAGCGATTTTATTGGCCATCACTCCGTAACGACGTACAAAATTTCATCAGACGATGCAAAAGTTGTCAACAACAGAAATTGGTGCGCGTGAAAACTCGCGAGCCAATGTTGATAACCGACACACCGGCCGATGTATTCGACAAAGTTTCACTAGATACAGTAGGACCACTGCCCACCACTCCTCACGGTAACAAGCACATTTTGACTATGCAAGACCAGCTCTCAAAATACTGTCTTTCAGAACCGATACCCGATTTAAAAGCCACTACGATCGCAGAAGCTATGGCCCGACGACTTATTAGTCAGTTCGGAGCGCCTCGAGCAATACTGACCGATCGTGGTGCCGCATTCACGAGTAGCATATTACGAGAAATCGCGAAGATTTTTCAGATCAAACAGCTCACGACGTCGGGTTACTGGCCACAGACCAATGGAGCTTTGGAACGAAGCCACATAATGCTTACCGAGTACATCAAACATTACGCAGAAAAATACGATGATTGGGATCGATTGCTGCCTTATGCCGAACTTTCTTACAATACTTGCGTGCACGAAGCAACTAATTTCACTCCCTATGAAATAGTCTACGGAAGATTACCGCGATTGCCAAGTCAATTTCCTACAGATAGCAAATTACAGACATATAACGCCTTCACCGCGGAATTGATAAAACGTCTCGCGGAAATTCGGGAAATCGCCGGCGAAAACATTAATAAGGCAAAGGAAAACGCTAAGCATTATTACGATAGGAAAACGCGACCGTTTACTGGAGGCGTGGGAGACGAGGTTTGGGTTAAAAAAGATGTGCGAAAGGGGAAATTCGACTGTCAATACCACGGCCCCTATACTATAGTAGACGTAACGGATAGAAATAATGTGATTCTGAAGGCGGATAACGGCGCATTGTTTCGCAAACACACAGATTCGGTAAAATTGTCGTATGAATGATTGAATGTGTGAAAACTTAGTAATAGAGAATTCTTGTAAAATAATAAGCGCCAAAGTGGAGTGGACGACTCGCATTTCTCGTACCGGAGAAAACACCGGACGCACCTCAGCATTCTTCGCAGATTGTGAAAAGAAGCTACGAATAGTAAACCGTGAGGACCACAGTATCAAAAGATTCCCACATCCTGCCGCGAAGATAAGCTAAGATAAACTAGTCGACGAAGTTAATGCAGAATGTGGGAACCAAGTATTCAGCAGAAAATAGAATCCGAAGTGGGGGAAAGGTCTCTCGAGATGGACAGTAGTTAATCCGAAAATCATCAGTCTGAATTTGTCACTCGGCTACGACAGTACAACCCGCCTTGAAGACCTTAACAAATGGTTTGCCGCGAGTACATTTATCCGAACGATACCGAAGGTTCCGGACATAGTGAAGTCGATAACGTAGTGTCGGAATTAGTCTCGCCGCAGTTAGCGAACGGGTCAGCTACTTTTGACATAAATTTAGAGTATCAACTAAATTTTGTGAAATACAGTGCTCTAATACCAGAAGTAGATATTAGCGAATGGTCAGTAGTCATTGATACCGCTGCAGGACCAATCCAGTCGTTGGGCACTTTGCTCATTTTTTCACCGAACGAACTATATACACCGTATCTTTTCCACGTGGTAGAGGATTACCTCGGGAATAATGCAGGTGTAATTGGACTACTCTCGACCCAGGACCCTCACGGGGTTTCTCATACCTACCATTTCGAATTCTTGATTTAGATTAAACTGTGGTGCTCATGGTACGTCATAAGAAATACAGAGATAAAGAAGCACTGAAAACAATAAGAAAACTTCGGAGGAATTTACAAAAGAAAATTGCGAAAGCTAATCAATTCATTCATCAGGCTCAGGAATTATTAACGGCAGAGGAAATCGCAAAGCCAATCGATTAATTCAACAAGCTAAGGAATTATTAACGGAACTCAACACATCGAAGGATAAGAAAATACCGAAAATTGTTCTGATAAGGAATCCATACTACCGTAAAGACCCTCAAGAGCGAACCGAACAACAGTGAGTCTGAAATACCTGCAGAGCCTGTGCCTGATTGCAGTACAATAAAAATGGCAAAAATAACAACATTGGCGTTCGTGGTTTGTTCGGTTTTTGTGACAATATGGTGCGCGGAAATAAAACAAAAAAATCTGAACTCTGAAAACTCACATCAAAATATAGAAGTCAAAAATCAACCGGGACTGTATTACGAAAAGGTGGCTCCGTTGCGGTTACAACACGTTGATTGGCGAATAACGGTGTTCATAGAAATTCAACAATTCATCGACGCATATCCTGGCTTTCCACTGCAGTTCATTACTATCTCAAGAGCCTGTGCGAAAGTGAATCCGGTGAGTGTTTGCAACGGGCTACTTCAGAAGGAACTTATCACAGACAAGCAAAATTACCTCAAAACCTTGATTCACGAGTTAGAGAAGGAAGGAGCTGCCCACGAACTGGCTGCACATCAACACAATATAATATCACGGGCCATGAAAAGGCGAGCTGTTCCTCTCGGGTTTATTGGGTCCTTAAGCAAAACATTATTTGGAACAATGAACCTGGACGATGCAGAGTATATCAACTCCGAGATCGACAAGCTTTTTCTGGATCAAGGAAACCTGACCCGCTTGATTAATCAGCAGATGCATATTACCAATTCACGTATGCAACAGCTCCACGCGGAACACAATAAGGACGTTCGAAAAATCAACATTTTGTACGAAGAAATTCATCGGCTCGAGAATGAATTGCAGAAGGATAACGCGAAGATGATGTTTAACAACGAGGTGATCAGGTTCGGGTATCATGCCGAATTAATAATAAAAAAGTACACCGAAACATGTGCGGAATACCTGCGTGTGATCACCGCGGCACGAAACGGCAAATTCGATCCAGCCATCTTATCCTCTGCTCAGCTGTCGGAGATTTCCCGTGAAATCCAGCTTCGAGCTCCCGAATTCGAATTTCCGTTAACTACCGAAACCTTACGTGGAGAAACTTTAGCAAAAATCGCGCAAGTGAAACAGGTGTTCCATCAAGGTCGTATGATGGTGATAGTGCACATACTGTTACGTCAAACCATGCAGTTTTTTGATCAACCGATGATTTACACGCTTTGTGTGCGATTCAGCTTCAGGTCTCCCGTGCTCTGGTCAAGAAGAATAAATTCTCCCTATTACCACACCTGCCGGTCGACACTGAATACGCAAGCTCCTTTTCGAGTCTAACCTTGCGGAAAATTACTCAGGACAGAGCTAAGAATGCGGTCCTAGCGCGAGAGAGGGAAAAATTAGGGGGAAGGAGGGGTTTGATGGCTCTTTATAATTGAAAAAGGGACAAAACGGATTTCATAAAAAGGGGGATTTCACTTAAGTAAAATTGTGGTTAAAAAAAATGTTTTACGTGTATAAAGAAAAAGTATCGTACTTACTGTGTTTTAAACGTTTTCCGTACTTGAAATGTTCTTCCAAGTTTCAATTGTTACGATTAATATTCCATATGTAATTAATCGAAAGTAAGGTTCTCGATCGTCCGTAATATGAAGCTCCTCCGAATTCCAATCGGAAATAATGGAAATCCGAAAAGTTGTAGATAGAAGATTAGCTTCGGCGTGGAACTTGTTACAGAATAAGATTCCAGATGTAATGAATCGAAAATAAGATTCTCGATTGTCCGTAATATGAAGCTCGTCCGAATTCCAATCGGAAATAATGAAAATCCAAAATGTTGTAGATAGAAGATTAACTTCGGCGTGGAACTTCTGGTGGATGGGTAAGATGGCGGTTAATACGTTGAAATAATTATCACACAAGGTTTCGTCGGATTACGGGTTCCAGATGTTTATTCAAAAATAAAGTTTAATCAACTGAAATTGAGTGATTCCAAACCGCGTAAACTTTCGATATACTTGCGTTCAATACCCCTTACATGGAAACTTAAAAGTAATAATCGCAACGTTTAATTAAATGTAAATTCCGTTATTCTATAGAAATTGTAGTGATCGGGTTTTAAAATTGTTCTTCAAATGAAATGTCAATATGTTGCAGAATAAGTTTTCTGATGTCGAATGAATTCTCAAACAAATTGTTAATTGCGAAATGAACCGTTCAGACAAAGGACTGACTCGAAGGCCCCGCCCGTATCCTGAGTTTAATTCGCTGAACAAGGAAAGATTTATTCACTCCACTGTGAAACGTTGAATCACTATTCGGTTTGACAAAAAATACGTTTATTAAAACTGGGAATTTAAATTTGTAAAAATGGAAAATCAATACGTTACGAAATTAGATTCCAGATGTCAGATGAATTCTCAAATAAATTGTTGATTCCGAATTAAACCGTTCAGACGAGGGACTGACTCGAAAGCCACGCCCGTATCCTGAATTTAACTCGTTGAACAATGGACGAGTTGTTAACTCCACCGAAGAACGTTGAATCACTATTCGGTCCGACAAAATTATGTTTCTTTAAAACGAGAATTTAAATTTCGTAAAGTCTTTTATGAACTGAGTCTGCAAAATATTCTTCCGTCGTTACTTTTTCTTTATACTCGGTGCTTCTAATTCTACTCAATTCGGAGGCTAATTGCCAGTCGAGCACCCGCAAAAAGTTCGCAAAAAATAAAGTCCTCTACTCTACTAAAAATTCTAACTCTAACTGTAACCGTAACTGCAACCGTAAGCGTAAGCGTAAGCGTAAGTGTCGCTCCGGCAAAATCACCGCCTTTTATAGGAGTGACCACCCCCCTATCTTTCACCCACTCCTTCTTTTTAGGTATTAGACTAAATCTCCTTATGAGGGATCGCAAGAGTGGATCGCGTGATGCTTCGCAATTCGGAGGGGCGGAGAACAAAATGGCGTGATTTTTCGGTTGCTATCCGAGGTGTTCATTATTTCGCATAGCGACCGAGCTCCCGTTTGCCCGCCCGTATTTCCAAGAAGATGTCGTCTCAAGGCCGTTACCTCTTGCTTCGATTGCTCGGTTAGCAACTAGCTTCTTCGCAAACTCCTTAATTCTAACTCGCTCGTTGCATCGGCGCCGCTATCGTTTCCCGGAATTCTTAATATAGATCTCAGGAGTTTCGAGCGTCTCTATACCAACCAACGAATTGAACAGCCTGTTGCTTTACATGAAAATATTCGTTACGTTTATTACGTGTCGCGTTAATCAACTACCTTATTTTTATAATGTATTATACGTGTATTACGACAAGATAACTAGATACGAGGTTTTCATTAGTATAATTCAATACGATGTGTTCTGATCATGATCCCAATATAATTATTGGAAGTGATTTTGAATTAATAATGGTAATAATGCTTGTTGTTATTTTGTCGTAATTATGTGTTATTGTTCGTCGTTACAAATCATTATAGTGTTGCAGAATAGTTTTCGTTAATATATTTTCCTAGGTCTTTTTATCTGGCGACTAAATTCGCATTACGCTTATATTTGGTTACAAATTCCAAAGTTTTAATTACTGTATAATTGACCTTTATTATTTCGTTACGAATGTAGTTTTGTCAAATTTTATTTAGCATATGTTTTGTGTTTTTAATCCTTATTCATCGTAGAAATGTTTCTCTCTGTCTCTCTCCCTCCTTCTCTCTAGTGTTTCGTCGCTTTATCTTCTCTCTTTGAATCGCGAGCAGTAGCGGCTTTGACGGAGAGAACTAAATCCGTGACCTTGAGTTAAATATCTACGTGACATCAGTATTTATTGAGATTTCGTTTCAAGCTCGATATAAGGTCGCAATTGTTTTCATAATTACTAAGTTTCTCTGTATGTATTACGACAAAACAAACAAATACAAGATTTTCGTTAATATAATCCAATATGAAGTTTCTGATCACAATCCCAATATAATTAGTGGAGGTGATTTTGAATTAAGAATGGTCGTAATTTTTGTTGTTATTTTGTCGTACTTATGTGTTATTATTTTCATCATTATGAATTATTATGGTTTTTGTAGGATAACTTTTGTTAATATAGTTTTCTTATTTCTATAACGTGGTGACCCAAATCCGCATCGCGCCTTTAAAATATTTGGTCTCGTAATTTACAAATTCCAAGGTTTAATTACCTCGTTTCTGCATAGTTAACTTTTATTATTTGGTTATAAATGTATCTCTCGTCAGATTTTACTTAGCATATATTTCGTGTTTTTAATCCTTCTTCATTATGTCAAAATATTTCTCTCTCTCTAGTGTTTCTTTGGTTTGTATTTTCTTTTGAGTCTCGATTTGTGACAGAATTAATGAAAGGAACGGAATCTGCGAGCTTTAATAATTTGATTTAGACTTCTACGTGACATCAACATTTATTGGGATTTCGTTTCGATCTCAATACAAGGTCGCAAGTATTTCCCACAATGGATTTTTAATCCATAACAGCAGTCGGTAATTTCTCTTGATTAGTAATGAAAAGCCGTCTTTAATTTTAAGAGGGCGTGGAGGAAGATTTCTTAAAGCAACATAGTTACTCCAGGGGTACCCATTTGACCAGGGAATCTGCCCTGCCAACTCCGGGTCCCCCCTCTATCTAGCCGGTAAGGCAGTATTTATGCCTGTCCGTTCTCCTTTTGTCGCCCTCTTGCGTCGTCAGTCACGTAGGCGTAGTCTTCTGCCTCCTTGATTATTCCTCATGTTGGGAGAAGAAAAAGAAAAGATGGCGCGGCTAGGCGAGCGCCTCTATGGCGATACGGGCCCACCGCACCCCGCGAGACCTCCCGATAGCCCCCGAACGTGGCTGAGTGCTTGCGGCAGGCAACCAGCGCTCGGCGCGAAGTGAGGCGCGCGCGGCCGCGGGACCGCATCCCAACTACAGATAGCCCTCGTAAATGAGAACTTTAGGCCATACAGCAAAATTTCGCTCCGTTCATATCAACTATTCGTACCGGATATTATTATTCGCGAGAATTTATTTTGTTCTCGACCGATATTGTAAAAATTGATCTCGCCTTTATTTATTTTAATTACTAGAGAGAAAAAATAAAATGAAGTTGCGTCAGGACGTAACAATACCACTGTTGGACAGGACGCGATATCAAATGTACCGTATCCACTCATGGCCAGTACCTCAACGCGAAAATCAAATTGGATCAGCTTACATCCTTCCAACAACCCCGTACATCGCCATCTCGGACGATAAGAGAGTGTATTTTCTGGCCGACGCCTCGTACGTAACCGGATGCATACATGTGGAACAAAAATACGTGTGCACCATCGAGGCTCCTCTTCATGAAGTTTCCGTTTCCGAGGACTGTGAAATCGAAATGCTTGTGAGACCCTCTGCGGCAGCTTATCGTAGATGTAACGTCCGAGTCCGACTCCAACATGAACCTTTCTGGGCCCACCTGCCCTCGCAAGGAGGGTGGTTATATTATCTCCGTAAACCCGAAACAGTTCACGTTGTGTGCCCCGGGATTGTGGATACTGTTGTGATACTAAGCGGCTCGGGAGTCTTCCATCTTAGTGCAAACTGTGTGGGAAGAACACGAACCACAACTCTAACTGGGATACGCAACTATGAAAGCAATGACCGATACTTCTACGCGCCAGAAGTCGACCTCAATATATCCTCGGTAATACCAAAATTAACCGAACCTTCAAGTGTGTCCTTGGTCACAGAATTAATCAACGCAACGAAGACAGAAGGAAGGGCTCATCCTTGGAATGATCGCGAGGATGGAAAATCCTTGTTCGAAATCGAACAAGAAATTTCTGAAATTGGCAATCATCGAAGAGAAAAATATCGACAACAAAATATAATCCTCGGTGGATTTTCGCTGCAGGGCCTTGTCATTCTGTCTCTTTGCCTCTTCCTATGCCGACGAAAACTCCTGAGGAACTCTTGTGGAGAGCAACTGACAGCACGACGACGCAAACCTAGAACGCAGGAGGAAAATAATTACGCCGTACCGAAGACACGTAAACGACAAGAACGCAATCATCGTCTCGAAGATCTGGAAACCATCAATGAACTGGAAGAACAGCGACAAAATCCATCCGCGGAGGTACCAGCGGGAACATCGAACACTGCACGGCTGCCGCGCCAGGAAGCGCAAGTAGAATGAATGAGTCCGATTTAGAAATAAGAAAACCAACTTTGGTGTATAATTAATAACAAGAAAAGCAAAGAAAAAAAAAAAAAAAAAAAAAAAAAAAAAAAAAAAAAAAAAGAGTTAGTAATAGTAAGAAAAAAAAAAAAAAAAAAAAATAATAATCAACATTTATTTTTCCTTGTTTTTGATTATTCTTTTAAATCGACGAGGACGTCGATATTTAAGGGGGGGATGCTGTCACGTGCCGTGTCTGAGTAATAAAATTAATTCAATATTTTCAAGATTTTCAATTCAATATTTTAATAAAAATTATTAGATTGTTGAAACGCCGGATGAGCATTATTCATTCATTTACTTCATTAATAGTGCGCATCCGGTATACTCCAAGAATCTGGAAAGCAGTTCCTTATCGCACTGTGGGCTCAGGTAGCACGTCTTGGCCATGCGAGACAAGCTCTCGGGCTTTTCTCACGCAAAATAGGCTGACGATGCTGACCATGCCGAATTCTTTCCCTCTTCATCACCAGATTTCTCGTCATAATGTTAGACGAAAAACCAGGGAATAAATTAGTCTCCAGGTACACGCCAGGACAGACAGTTCGGTCTGGAGTAAACTCCTTGAATTTGCCTTCACGCGGCGACAGTAAATTCCTCTTAAGTATCGACACATGCCAGTGATTCGCCGTGAATAAGACGAAGGCACTGTGTTCGAGATTTGAAGTTGTTCGCGTAGTGATTTAAGTCAACTCAAGTTTTCTTTTTATAATAGTTATTAATTAAAGCTCGCCACGAACAATTGACGTGTAAGTTAAGATAAAAATAAGATCAAAAGTGAGAAGAAAAGCGTTGGAAAAGAACAAGCAGCAAATATTGAGATACGGCAGCGCGAACGCCCTTGCCGCAGGAATCCGCTGACAGGGCGTTGATAGCGAGGCACCGAGCGCCTTGACCGACTGTAAGAGTGAGTAGAATGTGTGTGGAAGAATGACAATTCGATACCATCTTTGTGAGTGTGTTTGCGAGGCAATGGAGCGTTGGCCATTAGGGTCACTTTAAAAATGAATATTTCGTCTACTTAAAATTTAAGATCTATAGATTTTAATATTATCATTTTTCCGAATATTACTGACTTGAGTTGTAACAATATATTCTGACGGTTCAAAGAGAACTTCCAATTCTTTTTATTTATAGTTTCCCGCTTCGAATTTCCGCTATCATTTAGAAACCGAGCCCGTATGGGGCGGACGCCAGGAAACTTGCCCTAACAAAAAAAAATAATAATAAACCCGTGAAATAGATTCAAGGGGATAGCTTGCAGACGCGCAATTAACGCCCTTGCACGTCACATATAATCAACAACGTAAAAAAAACCAAATATAGGCGGCGTGTGATGGCCTTCGAGCCGGCCTACAGGGCGAAGCTTGTAAACAATCTACTTTGTTACAATACCTACGAGATTAAGTTCATAGGTATATTTACAACGAAGACGACAGCACATGTTGATGTCACGGCAATGAGAACCTCTGTCGCCGGAGTAAAATGCTCCGAGTTCTACCTTACCGACGGAAGATATTCTCATGAGTAGATCCCGACATACAAATGTGTAGTATCGAAATGTGTAGGAAAAAATTGTGCCGGATAGTTTGTGAAGAATAAAAACGCGTAGCAACGCCCGCGTGGCGACGCGATATGGGCAGTAAAGAGCGTGTGCACCAAATTATGAGTGTCGAACGGGATGTGTGGGATAAATTCCTGTTGGAAATAAAAGTCTCGTTTAGCTATGATGTATATTAAAATTGTGCAGTAATTGCCGCATGGTTAATAATGTTTGTGTCGAAATCAATGTGTAGTATCGAACTGTGTAGTATCAAATTGTCATGTAAAGAGCGCGTGAAGTATAAAAATGTGAGGGAATAACAGCGTGTACAATCATATTTGTGCAGAAACGGCTGTGCTGTTTTGAGAATGCGGTGGATTGCTTTGCGCGGTAAACTGAGTGCGTTCGAACGTATTGTATAGGAATAAATGTGTAGAATCGAAATGCCTAGAATCGAAATGTATTGTAAAACTTGCGCGATGTTAATAAATGTATAGAAAACGTCGTGTGCAGTATATACTTAGTGCAGAAACCAATGTGTAGAATCGACACTGTGTTGAATAAAAACGTGCGGGAAAAAAGGGCTGCCCACGTGGGAATTGTGTTGCCAACTCTTGTGGCATTTTTATTATGGAAGAGTTTTAACTAGACGGTAATGCCATAGGACCTTTTATTACTTGTAACGATGCAAGAAATAAGTAAAAATAATCCCAAGTTATTGATTATTAAAAACGCTTATTATTAATTATTAACTAATATTGTAATAATCTCAATCAAACTCAAAGCAGGTGATATTACCACCATACGGGTAATTTGTAATGTTGCTATTATTGCCCTTTGGCACATTGGTACATCACTATTGATAAGACATCAGAAATGAACAAAACTAATTTTTAGCATTCATGCTACGCTTGAGTATTTCGTGCTCCGTGAATTCGTAGTCGGTCGGGCCCGCCGATCCCCTCTCTTCGAAGCCACTCCTTCCATGCCGCCGTTTGCCGAGCTCGGAAGCCGAACAGGCAAACGACGCGGCTGAGAACCGTCGCTTTGACGCGCGCGCGCCTGTTGGGTGTCTAGTTTCACCTGAACCTTACTGTAGATGTACAAGCTCGCAGTAGAGTTAAAATCCTTCCCCTTGCTCTGCGTTTAGACATATAGATCTACAAGCTCGCAGCAGAGGTAAAATCCTTCCCCTTGCTCTGCGTCTCACTCTATAGACCTACAAAATCGCGATCGATGCCATCTGAATAATATCTCAGAAAGCGACAACGATAACAACAACGCAACTTGTCTCTCTCTCACATACAAGACAATTTCTACGAATTGCGAGCATTTTTCTCAGTAAAATCATTTTACTTTCAAGTTATATTTCAATTTATTCTCGGACTCCATTCAAACTGTAACATCCCAGATACTAACGGACATAATTATATTAATTAACTTTTTCATGCACCGAGAAGTCTTTATGAGGATTCCATAGCCAACGTTTCTTTGATTGAACTACGGGAGACAGCCCAGCTCACGTTGACTGTGGAACTACTTGTAATCATTTTCCCATAGTTGCACTCGATTGAGCAATTTAGAATTCCGGTCTAACAAGGTACCAAGTTCTTTTTTACTATTTCCCATGAGACAGCCCAACTCACTTGGTGCATTGTGGCCTGATCCACTAAGTTGTGATATATCACAATTAAAGTATTTCAATCTAGAATCCCTTAAATCGTCTGTTACGTAAATTCATAAGTGTCCGATGATGAGGTAGAAACACTCACTCTGAGGACTTATTTTCAATTCTTCCCCCCATTCATTACTCGCATTAAGAAAGAGTAATTACACATTATAGAGTCACTTGGCAATGAGCAATGCATGCTCCATGCTCGGACACCCGCTCCGTGCATGACCTTAGAATCAATTCAGTTGAGAGCATTTCGCAAATACATTCTTACTGTTGGTACAGAGCATACACCCCATGCGGTGTATCAACAGTCTGTGCGTATCACTAGTTACCCTAGTACAATTTCGGTTCAAAAACAGGTCTATCCCGTTCGAATCAACTCAACCTTTCCTTCTCAACCTCTATCCCGAACCGATGATGAATTCATCCAAGCTGCATGGCACAAGGAATACTGAGGTTTTCTTCCATCCCCAATAAAGCCGTATTCTAACCCTTATTCAGGTCCCGTACACGAACCGAAATCATCCTTCCGATGTTTATCTGGATCATTCAGGATATTCTTCCCGGTAATTAATAATTAGAAACAAGAGGGAAGTAAATATCGTTTCAATATAGACGTACACATACTTGATTGTGCCGACATCAGAAAATAGTAGTTCTTCACGAGTGCGTACAAGAAAGCAAACGAAAAATATAGAGACATGCGTTAAATTTTTACGAATTCACAAAGTTTTTAATACACCGAGATCGTGCGATATGGACGTCGGTTGGAAGCATCCGTGGACATCCTTAATCTGTGGTCCAACGGGATGCGGTAAGACAGTGTTTGTACGACAATTCTGACGTAATCTTTCGGCTATGAGCGACGCCATCTTCGATCGGATTATTTTCTATCATGGTGATAATCTCGATCACGATACGGTGAATGTACTGAAAAATTCTCTTCAAGAGAATTCATCGTCAGCAAAGCATATTGCTAAAATCGAATTTCACGAAGGATTACCACAACCTGAGGACTATTCAAGCGACAATAATTTGAAAAAATTAATTATTATTGACGATCTAATGCGTGAATCGTCGAATAATACAATAGTAGATCTCTTCACAAAAGGTAGTCACCATAAAAATATTAGTGTTATTTTTATAACACAAAATATCTCATCAGGGCCACGGACAGCGTGATATTTCGTTAAACGCTAATTATATTGTAATATTTAAAAATCTACGAGATCGAGCACAAATACAGCATCTGGCGAGGCAAGTATATCCCGAAGATCCGCGTTTCTTGGCAGAAGCCTATCACGATGCTACAGCACAACCACATGGATATTTACTCTTGGATCTGAAGCAATCCACCCGATATGTGTCGTTGTCGTACATCTATATTTCCCGACGATCCACAAATGCACGTATACGTGCTGAAAAATAAACGAGGATTTCGTTAATGTATACACACACATACACACATACATGCGTATTTAATCTAATGTAGTGATAACTAGCGCATCAGTAGTGAAAGTATGCGTCTTGTGTTAACATCGTACACAAATACGTAAGATCGGTAAAATATGAGAGGTCTACACGATCGCCGATCGATAAACGTGAAGCCGCTCTACTCAATGCTCCCTGTCACGCTAATAAAGAGCAACAAAGAGCTCTGCTACGCACTACCGATGAACCGTTAGTCAAATGTATATGTTAATGCGCACTGAATGTTTTACGAGGAATGGTGAAAATAAAATCGGACGTTAAACATCGTTTGAGAAAATATAAAAAAGTGTTACGTCAACTTGTGTCGTGCTCACGGGTTAAACAGAGCCAGAACGGCAGTGGTAAACGGTGTAACACTCAACGGGTTTCGGCGCGAGAATTCGAACGTCCGAATTCTGACCAGCACGAGAGTGGTTACCACCGATGTCCAATCCACGTCAAAGAGCGAAGCTCACCTCGTCCAGGCTGACCTGTACTCGAAATTAGTTGGGGAAAAACACAATTGTAACTCGGAATTAAACACGAACTCGAACACTCTATTTATTCAAAGGAATTTATAAACTTTAATTTATCTCAGTGCAAAATAATAACTACAGTTTTCTCGAAGACAGTTCCGTCGCGCTCGACTAGTCTCAAGAATCGGCCGTCTCTCCGCGTTAACTCTAGGCTCGCGGGCCTCGCGGTCTGCTGGTGGGCCAGGAGTTACGCCCCACGGGCCCACCCTTAGCCAATCAACCCTCAGTTCGACGCGAACGCTTGCTCCCACGCGCGAGCGTGCGAGACGCTTGCGTCAAGCGTCCGCGTCACCCCCGAGCTAGAAAGTGGCTATTGTTCCTTGGCTGCAATTTGGACACCACATGGCCCACCGTCGAAGTACGGTTGGCCCTTTGGAGTGTCTGGCGACGGAGCTCGCCTTGTACGTTGAAACTAAGGATGTCTCGGCTTTCTACAATTTACATTTTACTATCTGTGCGTCTAGCAAAGACGCTCTTTTAAGGGTTTCACATTCTAGGCCCATATGAAGGACACTTGAATCGTCACGACTCGACTAAGGAAAGCAGACTCTAGTGCGTTTCTTTATAGCGGTACAAGGAGCGTAGGCAGATTCTTTTATGTCTAGCACGTTTCTTCGCAACGCGGCATTTCCGCTTGGCGTACGTAGGAAAATGCTGGAATATTCGTACATCTAATAATATTTATATATTACAAATAATGTTCATAATGCCGCATTTACAATTAATCATGCTTTATACTTTATCAGTAGTCAGCTCGCCCAAGCCACTATATTTGTCTCTCGTTCTCTCTGCTTTTTCGATTTGAATTTACGCGCCCGGTCTCGCGGAGGTGCTGCGCGTGCGGCGCGCTCGCGGATCGCGTATCAGAATCCGTTACAACGGTGCAACGGTGGCGCCGCCGAACTCAAAAGACAAAAATACAATTGGAGAGAGAAAAAACGGCTTATGATGCAGAAACGATGTGGAGCATTTTTACCCCTTTTATTGGCGCCGATTATCTCAACACTGTTTAGTAGAGTGTTTGGCAGCAACGGTGGAGGAAGTAATTAATATTCGGGTGTAACGAGAAACGGGAAACACATCGACAATGGAACACGCAAAGAAAATGGTTTTAGTACCGGCCGAGGAAGCTGGACGATGGAAAGAACCAATGATCGGCGGTGGAATTAACGTCAACGGAGAAACCCATACATCGGCAGCCGGTAAAAAATCTGTACAAACACCAGGTGATACTATATCACGACTCGATGCCGAACTAACCGATATTCTACACTCTAATAAGTATCATGATGATGCGGAAAAATGGAAACAGTATCTACAGGTACTACAACGATATTTATTTCTCGTCGAAGCACGAAATGGCCCACTAGATCCAATGTTACCCGGTGCATCTTCTTCTTCCTTGTTACAACCAACGCAAAACCGTGAAAATGAAGATTTTAATGAGACTTCAATTATAAAAAGTGTCCCACAAATGCACAAACGTAGAGCTATTGCACTCGTGGACTATCTGAGAAACTCCAACATCGTTTCAACGTATCACTTGGGATCGAGAAAAACGTGTGACTATAGACGGTATGCTGATACCAAATTCGAATATTCTCGATTTCGTTAATGATGCAATACGCTCGAGAAAAGACTTCCAAGCTAACGGCCGGCGACAGTTTATTAAGAGCCTTCGCGCAGGCTCGATACCACGTGAATTTATTGGAAACGAAAAATTATGGTCCATGGGCAAGCAGAGTATCAGCGGTAAACGAAAGAGAATTCCGACTGATTTGCACGAGGACGAGGACGTCGTCGACGAGGACATCGACGACCGTAAAGACACTACTGAGGGCAATAAAGAGATTGTATTGACCGGCGCTCAATCAACCGCACGAAACTCTAGAAAAAATAAAAAGAAAAAGGATCGTATTGCTACTGAGTCTAATCTACATCACCTACAAAACGACAGAGAAGAACAAGAAAAAATATTGAATTATCACGAGGATTTGAACATTGGCTTCCACTGTGAATTAAATATGCAAAGAGTGTGCGTGACGAGTGAAATAAAATGAGATTTGGAAAAGTGTATTACGATCCTTCACATCCGGCCGGTTATGCTGGTACAAGACGTCTTCTCAATAATAATAAAAATAAAGCATCCGATGTTTATGACTGGCTGAACCAACAAGATAAATATACCATTCATAAACCAGTGCAACGTCTTTTTCCACGACTTCGTTAGAACGTCAACAACATAGACGATGTTTGGGCGGCCGATCTCGTGGATTTACGTTCGTTAAAAAGCCGAAATGATAATGCCCGCGCAAAAAAGAAAGTATTAAAATAGTATTAAAAAAGTATTAAAGTAGTCTCAAAAATCGAAGTATCGAAGTATGTCGTATTGGACTGCTTGATACTCCGTTAATACTCTGCTTCAAGTATTGAGTATTAAAAAAAGTATTAAATAAAAGTCTCAAGTATTAAGTATTAAATAAAAGTCTCAAGTATGAAGTATTAAAAAAAGTATTAAATAATCGTCTCAAGTATTACATATTGAAAAAAATTCTCAAGCATGAAGTATTAAATCAAGAGACGCGGTAGCGTCTCGAGACATGTACATTTACCTACTTTACCGACCGAAAAGACGAGATGCTCCAAGACTCTTTTACCGGAGACACCGTGTTTTAACCTTATTTCGAATGGCACACATCGTTAATATAAATAATTTAGAGTGCTTTGGGTACATCGCATGTTGCCGTTAGATGCAGTAATTAAAAATATTGCGATTGATACCAGCAAGAATGCTGTATTTATTTAGGATGTCGGAGATATGACCTAATAAACAATCTCGAAATCGTAATTTTTTGGTTTCGTCTCTCGTCCCTCATTTTTCGCACACTTTCCATAGACGTTAGAGAAGGCACTTAGAGAGGCAACATGAAGGCGGCGGTCAGAATGCAATTAATGTGGCAGCCCGTCGGCACGTCTCCTGGTTAAATTAAGCCCTAGAACTGGTGACTGGGCTCTGGAAGAACCCCACACGATCCGTAAAGTACGTATATTGTGAAAATAAGTCATGAGGTCTGGGGTTAATAATAAAATATGATCCAGAAATGTCTTTAAAAAAAAAGTTTATTTTTTTTATTGTGAAGATTTTCGAAACTTCTCATTGGGATTAAGGTGATGTGACATATGTTTTAAAACTGCAGGGAAACTGTAATCGGTATAAAAAACTGTAATCAAATCTACTCAGAGCCGATTAATATTTTAGACGAAAGTAAATTAGGTTTTACTCCGTCGTAGATAGACGAAATGAATACTAATTTGTAAATTTGATTATTACAGTTTTCGATACCCATTGCAGTTTACGAACATGTGTCACATCACCTTAAGAATATTCACTAGCACTCTCATTCACTCGCGTTAAGGGCATGTGAAACGCCGACTGCGGTAATAAAAACTGTAATTAACGATTTTCATTAGTGATACCGCACGAGGTTAAAATTCTCGCTTCCTCGTTTGACAGAGCTCAATCAAGATACTTTCTTGAATCGTATATATTGCGTTTACCTTTTGTTAAAATCGCCTTGCCTCGTCTCGAAAATTGACTCGAGGTTCGTCTCATAGTCGATTGTATTGCGTGTCTATTATATTGCTGATGTATACAATATATAAACAAGCTTGCAAAGAATCAAAGTTTATTTTTATTTGAAATTGAGGTTTCTGAAAGGACTTGCTCGCATTTGTCGCACTGAGTTCTTCAAAATGTTGAGGATGTGCTTTTTGCACATGATCTCTCACTGCAGTCATGTTGCTGTTCTTCATTTCGATTATTTTTTGAGCCTTCGATTCTTCGAAGCACATTTTGCAAACAGTTTTTTTCCGAGTTTTGATTCAAATAAAAATCATAATTTTACTTTTTTTTCGCTTTTGAGTGCCGTCTATGTGTTTCTTGTTTCCCTTCATTATCGAATTTCTCAAATAATCTTGTATCGTATCGATACTGTCAAATTCTCGTGATGTCACCCAAGATCTCGACACATTTTACGATGCAATCTGAATATCTCGTATTTCGTGATTGCATTCACACATATCGAGATAGATTGAAGTTCAATTGTTCAATACGAGGTTGATTGACTTCATGCGCCTCGACTTGTCTCGACTTTCTTGAGGGCATCACTAATTTTCATGCATACTTGCATTTGCAGCTAAACGAAACAATTAATTTACTGCGGATATCACCCGCGCAGTGAATGGGTTTCTTCGTTGAGCTGTAAATGCAAATACGCGTAAAAATGGTTCATTACAGTTTTTGATACCGACTGGGCTCGGCGTGAATCACCGGTTGAGTGTTTTCAAACATATCGCGTCGCTACGCCTCTAGCTTGTGACGCATCTAGGTTGCGCCTTGAGGAATATCGTCTGTTTTACCGACGTCACATCCCTTATCGACTCCGCAACCGGTCGTATTTATCACGATATATGTTTTTGCAGATTTTTAGTTATTTTAGTTATTTTTAGTTAAGTACTTTCGGGTAAAAATTTGAGACATGTACATTTACGTGATCAAACCCAAAAAAAAAAATCAATATCCCAAAAAAAATCTGTCAAAAAAAAATCTTCAGTGACATTACTGTTTACCCCAAAAAATACAGTCCATCTAAAAAAATCACTGCGGGTAAAAAGACTAGTCCAATATTTACTGTCTACTGT